>VZQC01007999.1:861208-919010 GCA_009823505.1 Rhizomys pruinosus
TGAATTGGAAAAAATGTATGAAATGCACAAAGCATCAATAAAAATTAACTTAAAAAAAATAAACAAATAAAATTAAAAAAAAAAAAAAAGAAGAAGCCTGCAGGAACAGCCTCTCTGCATCCCAGGGTTGCGTTCAGGGGTGTGTGTTTCTGTGCCTAGCTTTTATCTGGGTGTGTGGGTTCTAATGATCCAAACTCAGGTCTGCATGCTTGTGCACTGAGTCCTTGATCCTCTCAATCATATCCCAAGCCCTCATTCTTCTGCATTCAGGGAAGAATAGCTTGCTTTAAATGCCCCCTTTAAAATTAATTTTGATGCACCCTGCAAGTTTTGCTTCTGTTCACTTTCATCAGTTTCAAGATAATTTTAAGAGTCTTTTATGTTTCTTTTCACCTACTCATTTTTCAGTAAGTAATTATACTGTTCAATTTCTACATACTTGTAAATTTTCAGTTTTCTTTAAATGGAATTCAGTCCATTGTGGTTACAAAGGACACTTTCATGGCTTAACATATGATCTGTCTAGAGAAAGTTCCATGCATATTTCATAAGAATGTGCATTTTTCTTCTTTATAAGAAATATTCTATACATGTCTCCTACATTCGTATTACACTAAGGTATAGTTTAAGTTTGTGGTTTCCTTATTGATTTTCTGCCTAGAAGATGTGTCTGCTGTTGAAAGAGGAGCATTCGAATTCTCTGTTATGTGTTTATTGCAGTACATCTTTTCCTTGAGATCCATTAATATTTGCACATATATTTAAGTGCTCAGGCCATATATATATATATATATATATATATATACACACATATATATATATATATATATTTGTTTATTTTATATTTGCACAGAATGCTTTATTCTTTCCTTTCACTTTAGCTCATATGAGGGTTTTTTGTTTGTTTGTTTGTTTTTTGTTTTTTGTTTTTTGGAGACAGGGTTTCCCTTTAGTCCCACCTGTCCTGGAGCTTGCTCTGTAGACCAGGCTTGAACTCAGAGATCTGCCTGTCTCTGCCTCCCAAGTGCTAGGATTAAAGGCATGCACCACCACCCCAGCTTCATGTGAGTTTTTAAAGGTGACATCTCTTAAAGCCTTAATATTAAAAAATGAATTTAAGTATGATATGTATTTTGATTGGAGAATTTACTTATGCTCAAAGCAATTGTCAATAAACAAATGCAACTGCCTTTTTGTTCTGTTGTGTTATGATTTTGTATCTATTTTATCATTTTCAGTTGTGTTTTCTTTTTTGTTGTAGGACATTTTCTATGAAAGTATTTTTATTTCCTAGTTTTATCATTTGTGTACTAGCTATAAATGTTGCATATGAACCATGCTGTTTACAAGATACTATGAAACAAAGATTAAACAGGCTACTTTAGGCTAATGACAACATATCCTCTATTGCATTAAAAATAAATTATCTTGGGGCTGGAGAGTTATCTCAATAGTTAGAGCACTAAATGCACGTGCAGAAAACCTCGGTTCAGTTCTCAACACGTACATGACAGCTAACAGGCATGACACTTTAATTCCATAGGATCCAATACCCCTTTTTAAAATTTTATTTATTTCTGTATGTGTATGAATGTACTGTCTGCCTGCAGGTTTGTGTACCTGTGCCGTGTAATGCCTCGGAGGTCAGAAGAGAGCATCGGATTCCCCTGGAACTGGAATTGGAGTTTCAGACGGTTCTCGGAGGCCATGTGGGTGCTGGGGATCGAGCCCAGGTCCTCTGTAAGAGCGGTTGGCACTCTTAACCACTAGGCCATTTCTCCAGCCCTGGATCGAATACCCTCTAAGGCCTCTATGGGCATTGTGTGCTAGTGATGTATTTACATACATGCAGATAAAGCACTCATACACATACAATAAACATTTTCAAAATGACAAATAAACACTTGAAATGGAAAGATGACTTCATCGGTAAGGGGATGTGAATGGGAGTGTCTCCCTAGAACTCACACTGAAAATAAATCTCTGTGTGGCAGAGTGTGCCTGTAATTCCAGCGTTGGGGACATGGAGACATCAGGGTCCCTGGAGTGGTTGACCAGCAAGTCTAGCACAGTTTTTGAACTCTAGGTTCTATGAGCAGCTCTATCTCAAATATAAGGTAGAGAGTGCACACACATGCCCACACACCCACATACTTCAGTGCATCCACACATGAGCACACACACACACACACACACACACACACACACACACACACCTATGTACCTATGGAAATAAAAAATAAACACTGCATTCATTCTACCGTGTTTTAATGTTTGGGGTGTGTGCTTGTGAGTGTGGGGCTACTTGGAGTTCAGTGATTTGTTAGACTGGAAGGTCAACAACCTCTGCAGAAACCAGGATCCTTCTGTGTCTGGTTTTCAGCACTGGGATTACAGATGGACAGCCATGGTCTACTATGTGTGTGGGTGTTAGAGATCCACATTCAGGTTCTCATGTTTACACACTAAGCTCTTTGAACTCCCAAGCCACCTTACTAACTTCCTACATTTTAACATTTTGATATAATAATCAGTTTTAATCCATATATCTTTATACTCTTACGATAGCTATTATTTGTCATATTTTCATCTCTAGCTTTCATAATAAATATGTGATTTCTGTAACACCATTATAAAATTATTCTCACTTTGACTGTAATCACGTTTACCATTCAAAGTTTCATCCTTTAAAATATTGTTGTATTGCACATTATTGATATCCTTTTAGTCAGTTGGAAAAAATTTTGTTTAACATTTCTACTAAGATGGTTCTATCGGGCTGGAGAGATGGCCTAGCGGTTAAGAGCGCCGACCACTCTTACAGAGGACACGGGTTCGATCCCCAGCACCCACATGGCGGCCGAGAACCGTCTGAAACTCCAATTCCAGGAGAACTCCACTTCCAGGGAATCCGACACCCTCTTCTGACCTCCGCAGCATTGCACGACACGGATGCACAAACTTGCATGCAGACAGTACATTCATACACATACAGAAATAAATAAAATTAAAAAAAAAAGAGGAATAGTTCTAAACTGAACTGAAAAATATCTAAAGGATGGGAATGGAGGAAGAGCTCCGGAGACGTAAATTGTTATAAATTTATATATTATTTTTGGGTTTGAAATCTTATGCGTTAGGGGGTCAAGGAGGACAAAATTCATTTATCGCGTCCCCCCATTTCTGAAGCCTCCCCCCATTTCTGAAGGGGAGACTTGATGAGTAAAATATTCTTGATTGGTAATATTTTCCTAAGCCTCCTAACCCTGTCCTGGCTCAAAAGTGCGTGCTGAGAACTGCACTACCAGACTCTTGGAAGCTTACTTGAATCCCATGGAACCCTTTCCTGTATGATTTACACCGAGTACTACTATCCGCACTGTATCCGTGCTTCTTCGCCTAGTTCTTCCTCGCCCCTCTCTATTCTGTGTGGAAAGGGAGGAGTAATGAAGAAAACAAAAGTATTTTCTAATAAATAATAGTTTATATAGACCGGTACGGATCATGTAAAGCTTCGAGTCGCCGTGAGGACCATCACCCCAACCGATATAGGCTAGACTATGGTCAATTTCATGTCTGGTGTTGGTTCATGAAGAAAAAAAAAAGGGAAAAAGGAAGGCCTCACTAATTTTAGGAAATACTAAGGGCAGGTCAACATTCTGTGAACAGAAAGAGCATTTTCTATCGTTTCCTACCAACACCCTCGTCGTCCAAAACTCCACAAACTCCCGCTCTCGACCCGTGTTTAATTGTCGCTGCAAAACTCCCGCATGTAGCCACTTAATGTAATTGATTCCTGGTCGTCCAATGAAAAAAGACAAAAACCCAAGAACCACTTGTAATTTTTTCAAGTTTTAGTGTCTATTCTGATCAATTATGCATTTTTTATGGAGGATTCCCTTATCACTATTACTGGATTCTAGACGTCCTAAATTTTAATGTTTTTGAAGTAGTTTTAAATTTCAGGGTTTTCACTGCTATTGAAAACCTGTTCAAATCATTTTTATTTAATCATTTTCTTTCTTTCTACTGGGTATAATCTCAGTGTTTGCTGCTGTTATTGCTGTCTCCATAAAAAAAAAAAAAAGGGCATCACTATTCCAGTCAGATTGCTAAATAACCAGTTTATTCATGTCAATGAAATTATGGAAGTGGCTTATACACATTGTTGCACGTTGTGTAATAATGTCATTTTTCTCTGATTTTTCACTTTTTACCAGTCTGTGGGTGGAAGGCAGGTCTTTGCAACTCTTCCTGGTTTTTCTGTCCTTGAACCTTAGGGTCAGCCCCTGATGTAAATATACCCTAAGTGTGAAAGCTTCTCCCAGGATTTTCAGACTTCCCCTAAGTGGAGGGCAGCACTCTTCATGCTGTGGTTCCTTACAGTCATTAAGGGTAATGAACTGCATGTAAATCTGTCCTTCCTGCCTTATTTAAAGCATCTTCTTTTATTCTGATGCTACACTCAAAATGCTCTGGTTTCTTCTTGGGTTCCCAGCTCCTGTGAATTGGATTTCATGTTCATAGTTAATTTATCCAATTGATCTTTCTGTAGGAAGAGAAAGGGAATTTATAATGGTCTATCATATTGCTCCCGGATTTACGTTTGGACTAAGTTTAATATCTCTAAAAAAACTACTCCCGTTCATTAAAGTATAGTGCCAAGAAGATTGGTAGAGACACCATAGCCCGAAATTGAATTAATTAGTGTTCAATCGATTTTTTTTATTAAAATGGTACTTTATTCAGACAAGGTCCTAGACCCTGATAAGCCCCAGCTTATCCTGGAACTCACTCTTAGAACAGGGCAAAGTAGGCCTATGGAAGCTGCACAGAGATCCTCCTGCCATCTGCCTCCCAAGTGCCTAGGATCAAAGGGCATGCACCACCTAAAAGAAAAAAAAGAAAAAAAAAAAAACGCTTTTTTTTTTTTTTAATTATTTTAATTTAAAAAGAAATGAATTATTGTATGGTATTGTTTGTGTGCATTAATAGAAAAACAGCAATAGTGTCTCGTTCCAGTTTAGACTCAGTTCCCTTTCCATGCTTAAAAAATCCATGCCCTCACCGAAAAACCACCATGAGTTTATCAATGCATAAGCTAGCATTAAAGCTAGTCTATATCCGCTTCCTGACATCTTGTAAAGTTAAATATTTCAAAGCAGAGGATTATTGTATGGGGGAGAACTTTACTGTTTTCAGTTTGGTTCTTTGTCCCTGCTTTTGTTGTTGTTGTTTCCCTTCTATTTGTCATAGCTTCACATATGAATATATATACTATATATATATATAGATATATATATATATCTATAGATATGTACACACCTATACGACAATTATGTCATCTGAAAATAAACGGTATTTTTCCAATTCATATTTTGGGACACACATTTTTCCCTTTTAATTTTATAATACTCTAAAATATCCATACATACCCTCCACCCATATACCAAAATTATAAAGTCTGAACATAAGTGAGAGGTTAGTTCTAGAGCCCTTTAAGGAATTCACATTGTAAGAGCACAGTTGCTTTCAAATAAAGAGATGTATAACAGTAACATTGTTCAATTTGCCATACAACTAGGTACTTGGTGCTTGCATCCACAAATGAGGGATTAGGTTCAGAAGATAGAATGAGCCAGCCAAAGAATCTGTGATACACAAAATTAAACTCTGAAAGTTATGAAAACTAAGCTGAGGAGATGGCTCAGTCAGTAAACTTTTAATGAACAAACACATGGACATGAATTTGATCCCTCAGAATCCATGTGGAAAACTCAGGTAGGAGGTGTGTTCTTGTAATCCCAGCACTGGAAAGATGGAGACAGAATCTCCAGGGTTTGCTCACCAAGCATTGTAGTGAATGGGTAAGTTCCAGGTTTAGGGAGAAATCCTGTCTCAAAAATAAGATAGAGGGTAATAAAGAAGATACATGAAAATGACCTCTGATTTCTACATAGGTCACCAACAAGGACTCTTAACACATATATAAAGTTATGAATACCATCTCATATCCCCTTATGAACATTAAAATCTTCACATTATCTTAAGCTTCTGGTCAACCAGTGAAACTAAATGTAGACTCTGAGTTACAGTGGAAAAAAAAATGATTGGAAATCTGACCCAAAGAGAATGAAGCAAACTTAAAATGCAGAGTCCACAGATTCCTGCTTCCAGACAGGTATTGGATGGGTGAGGAAGAGAGGGACAAACACTACAGTAGTTATGGCTACACTCACAGAACCGAGTCTCTAACAGCAGCAATATGCTTGTGGATAATTTGGCCATCTATTGATTTTTTTTCACAATCTTTTTTGTTACTCTGTTCTTGTTCATTCAGATAGCCAATGTCACAGGGATATCAGTTCCTCTTAGGGCTACCAACCTGATCACTGTTGAAAATCTACTAAGTATGAAGTTCCATGTGCCCTTTAATTGGATATGTCACAGTTAATAATGCAGTAGAGATGCTGGGAGTTGGGTATAAAAGAAAGAACCAATGTGAGATAAGGGGAATGAATTCATGACTGTCTTCTTCATGGTAAGAGGGAAGCAATTAGAGAAAAAATGATACTACCCCAAAGTCAGTCCGAAGGATACTAGTGAGTGATAGGACTCTGTAAATGCCCACTTTGATATATATATATATATATATATATATATATATATATATATATATTACCTCAGATTACTGGGAAGATTGCTAAGATTTGTATCTTCTCATTTCTTGATGTATAGAAAGTTCAATTCTATAGTCACCAAATCAGAGTTATTTGATAGATTGGTTATATAATCCAAGTTACCTCACTTCTAGACCTGAACTTTATTTCCAGACAACAAAAAAGTACTTATTTGACTACAACATGTAGAATGAAAAGTCCCTAACAACATAGTGAATATCTTATGATAGTTTGGCTTATCTCTTGTTTAATTTAAACAGAAATTTCAATCATGAAATGTAATGGAAATATCCAGTATTTGAGATGCATTTGATGTACCTTATTAAAAAGGAATGAAGTTAAACTGACATTTAGGAAATGTATTTATTTAGCCATTTAACAATCATGAGCGTTTATTGAATGTAAAAACAAATGTGCTAAGTGCTTGTGATTCAGGATTTAGTAATTATCAAAATAAGCCTTTTCCTGCCTTTTGTTAGCCTTAATTTTAGTAGGGAAGGATAAGAAAAACAAGTCTGGAGATAATTACAATATTAAGAAAAATGAATGCTTTGAAAAAGGCAGGTTATAAACTCAGGATCATACAAAAGAGGATCTCAGCTAATCTTAGAATCAAACAACTCATCCTGGAGTCTGAATCTTCTTCCTAGAGGATGAGTGTGAATGTGGGATCTCCAGAAATAGAGAGGATGGGACATAATCCCTAGCACATTGACATTCCTCTGTTTATATACAGAGTCTATGGTACATTTAAGAATGTAAAAAATAAAACATATTATGTCTAATTTAGTATATGGCATACTTAGAAATTGTTGAGGTAACTCTTGAGTGGTGGCAAGATAGCAGAACATCAGAACATGAAGTCCCTGGCAAGCTCTGTGAGAGTATACTTTTTCCACTTGCTCACTTAGGGGACATTTTCAGGCTGCCAGAGTTTGATCTTTCTGTTGTTAATGCACTCTCAAATTATTTAAGGTTTCAGAACCTTTATTTATCAATTTGTATTCTGATAGCACTCCATGAATTTTCTTTCTCTATACTTTATGTTATCAAGGAATTAACAAAAATGATACTTTTCTTTACATATTCCATAATGTTTTTTTGAGACAGGTTCTCCCTGTAGCCATAGATGCCCTGTAAATCACTTTGTAGACCAGACTTGCCTTGAACTCATAGAGATCCACCTGCCTCTGCCTCCTGAGTGCTGGGATTAAAAGCATGCACCACCATGCTTGGCCATAATCTCTTTTATAAACCTGTCTTGAAATAAGTTTCTGTTCAACTACTCATAGAGGGACTATAGGCTGGGGGAGTCGCTGCTCTTAAAATAAATGTTCTCCATAAATTGTTCTATAAATTAAAGAATTCCTAATCAAATGTTGGCAGATATATTTATAGATATCAAGAAGCCAAATCTAAAATTCATATAAAATACCAAGTATCTAAAGTAGCTAAAACTACTTTGAAGAAGAACAAATTTCAAGAAAGAGCTTGAAAAGTTGTTATAGAAATCAGAACAGTATTAAGTTAGAGTAAATTCAGATTAATGTATAAATTAAATCACACAGAAATTTCAGAAATAGATCTATCTCATATCTAGATATCTACTTTTTAATATATAATGGGCAATTAAAATGAGAATGATAGCATTTCAACAGATTTTTACTGGAACAATTAGATTTCTAAATTTAACAAAGAAAAATTGGTATTTTGTAACATGCATAGAAATGCAATAAAATTTTATCATAGGCTTAAATGTAATACTTAAAACTATAATGTTTTTAGAATAAAACATGGGTTTAAAGGCACTTTGGATTAAGAATGGTGAGTCTCATTTTTACTTTATGCCAGGATCCTACCGTGAGGCTGGACACTTTATCAAATCTCCCTACAGTAGATTTAAAGATATAGATGTGGATTGCTATTGGAAAAGGAAAAAGTATCAAATAGTGTTGCCAAGGCCTCCAGCAAAGTAACTTTGGCAGCTGTTGTATATAGCAAAGAAGAAGGAAGCTTTTGTTTTGATGGAGAGAAATATACATGCTTCCTGGTGTCAGAGAATACAATAGGTGCTTGTGTTAATTTTTTTCTAATTTTGGTATGTCTAGAAAGTTACCACTCAAATAAAACTCTAGACACTCAAATGTTCATGCAAATTATACACTATCTTATCCTATTTTTAATTTTTTTCATTTATTTTTTATGTGTATGAGTGTACTGTCTGCATGTAGGTTGGAGCACCCGGACCGTGCAATGCTGCGGAGGTCAGAAGAGGGCATCGGATTCCCCTGGAACTGGAGTTAAAGATGGTTCTTAGCCGCCATGTGGGTGCTGGGACTCAAACCCGGGTCTTCTGCAAGAGCAGTCAGTGCTCTTAACCACTGAGCCATCTCTCTATCCCCTCTTATCCTATTTTTTAAACCCAAGGAGTGGTGTTATCATTTGGTCATAATTCAGTACTTGCTATCTATCTTAATGTCACTTGATGTCGTGATATCAGGTTGGCCACAAGTTGATCAGATTGGTCATAATCTAAGATCAATATATAGCTAATCTGAGTCTTCAGACTTGCTGAGACAGGAGGAGTAGAAGTTTCCACTATTAGTTACATGTAGGCTTTCCTACCATGGGTAGCTCCCACCCTAAAGAATGCAAAGTCTCCACACTAAATCATAGTGGTCACCAGATTCAAATCCATAATCTCTGGTTGTGACATTGAAACTGATTACTTTCCACAAACTTAGGTTGAATTTGTACTAAGCACAATCTTTTTCTTTATCTATGTGAATTCCCCAGGGCCAGTTCTTCATGAACATGCCATCCTACTCATTTTAAATGGTAGATGCATAGCTACAGAGACTGTAGCCATGGCACATCGTTTATGCATGTGTACACATAAGTGCACATATATATTATTGATTAGAATTTAAAATAGACCTCATATTACTCTATCTATCAAAATGTGTTTCAAAAAGAATCAAAGCACAGAGATAATTGAAAAAAAAAACAGATAGATGTTTGCATATACCTATCACTCACACCAAAGCTTATTTCATTCACTCTTCTAAATCTTAGAGGATGAAAGGGGAAATAGCATCAGGATATGTCTCCATCTTCTTAGTTTTAATAACTATACACTGTGCTTGTGAGGTAGCTTGATAGGTAAAAGCACTTGCTATTAACTCTGAGTATCTGAGTTTGATTCCTGGGACCCACATGCTGGACGGAGGAAAACAACTCCAGCAAGTCATCCTTTGACTTCCACATGTGTGACACACTCATGTGCATGGACACACACACAATGAATAAATAAATAAATAAATAAATAAATAAATAAATAAATAGATAAATACTGTCAATAATTGATGAAGATGGAGAAAAATTTCACAAGTTAAGTTTGGCTAACAGTTGGCTAAAACATTATCTGCCTGCCTTCTTAGGCTCCTCTCTTTTCAGTATCTTTTTCTGGGGCTGATTTTCATGTTTACTGGGGACAATTCTATCTAGGTCTGAGGAGTCAATCTTGTACTCACAGATCCCATTGTGATACTGGGATTCCCTACGACCTGAGCAGAGCCAACACTGTGCTTCTGCTTTGCTCACAGCACTCTGTCTTGATTCTCGATGTTGGAGTTTCAGCCAAAGATTCAGGCATCTTTGGTTTTTATCAGGCTGATACTCTCTGTGCCCGTTACTGAACTCAGAAGTAGTGTTCCATTCCTGAATCTCAGGTCCTGCTATGTTTTGTCACTTCCACTGACAGCAGGCTCACTGGGGTTTGTATCATTTCTGGAATCTTTACAGTGGATTTTGCCTGTCCATTAATATCTTCTGGGCTACCAGGTGTCAAGATCTCTGCTCTTTGGCCTGCCATCAAACCTCACTATCTCCATTCTCGTTCTTGCCTCCAGCACCTGCAGGTGCGTGCTGCTCTGCAGGCCTGACAGTTGTTATCTCCTGCCTCTGTTTACTGTATTTTTTTCTGGCATAATCACTGCTTTTCTTTTTTTCTGAATAACTGTTTCTGTAACCTTTGTGATGTGCCATAAGGAGAGCTAAAATATTGCCAGAAACAACAATGGAAACATAGAAATACAAACAGTGTGGAAAGAATAGTAAAACAATGTAAGGTTTGACAATTGCCCCATAGTTTGTATTTTGCCTTTGATGTTTATGAGAATTGGGAGAAGGAATGTTTTGCAGTATGTCTCAGGAGGAAAATAATGATGGGGGAGTTCTTTAAAAAATCAATTAGTGGGGGGGTGGTGGAGAGATGGCTCAATGGTTAAGAGCACTGACTGCTCTTCCAGAGGACCTGGGTTCGATTCCCAGCCCTCACATGGCAGCTAACAACTGTCTTTGAGTCAGGCATGGTGGTACATGCCTTTAATCCCAGCACTCCGGAGAAAAGGCAGGCAGATCTCTGTGAGTTCAAGGCCAGCCTGGTCTACAGAGTGAGTAGGGAGACCCTGTCTCAAAATAAATCAATTAGGATTCAAGAATAATAAATTTGTGGGGCTGGAGAGATGGCTCAGGGTTAAGAGCACCGACTGCTCTTGCAGAGGACTCAGGTTCGATTCCCAGAACCCACATGGTGGCTAAGAACCGTCTTTAAACTCCAGTTCCAGGGGAATCCGACACACACTTCTCACCTCTGCGGCATCACACAATATGGGTGCACAAACCTACATGCAGACAGTACACTCATACACATAAAAATAATTTAAAAAAGTAAAAAATTTGTGACAGTACTTAGTGCTTAGATTTCAGCTGCAAATAAGATAAATATATACAGAAGTTTGTAAAGGAAAAATTTTAAGATTTAAATTCTAATCTAGGATGAAGAAAGAGTGTTTGAGTAATGTGTGTGCCTCTACAAAGCACATTCTTGTATATTAATATAATAAGAGATATTAATATATATACCTTCTATTATTAAATTATGTATAGTATATGTATACTACATAATCGTCCAGGGGTCCTTTAATCACTCATGGTTTCAATCCATGAGATCTTCTTTCTCCTTGGACCAGGCTCACAGATTTACAAGGTTGTAAGCCTTTGAATTGTCCCTGGCCAGCAGGCTTACAATTCCAGGCTGAGATCTGGCAAGAAGGGAAGAGAGAACAGCAAGAAGTCACCTGAAGAGAAAGGAAAGGGACTCAAAGAGAGAGGCTGGGAGAAAAATGACTCAGTTTTATTCATACCAGCAATGTGTTTATATACTAAAATCTACTGTGCTCTGGGCAAGGAAGTGGGGACCGGAGGGTGTGAATGAGAGGAAGGGAAGGGCAAGCCATCTTGGCTCCTCCTGGGGGCAGCAGAGCTCCTGTTTTCGTAAGCAGTAAACTAGAGGTGTGACATTTTGCTCAAAATCTTGAAAGATGAGGCCATCAGGGTCTGGAACTTTGCAGAGATAGGGGAGGCAGGAACAACTGCAATATCCTGATGTCACGGAGCTACAGATAACTCACAGAGGCAACTTAAATGCACATGGAGATATCAGATGTCTCACGGAAGCCCCAGGACAGAATTTGTAGGCCCTACCTCAAGCCAGACAAAGTCTTATTCCTACACATTCTCCTGTACATTTCCCTTTTCATCTGTGAAATGATAAAAATCAAGTAACTTAATTGAACCATAAGTAAATATTGTGTTAGTTGAGAATCTCTTTATTAATGATTTTGTTTCCTACAGTAAAACACTGAAGACTAAGAAGGTTAAGCAATTTGCCCAAGGACGTCATAAAGATATGGAATATATGTGATAACTCAGCCTCTGGCTCAAAAGCAGAAGCCAGTATTATAAATTAATTTCTTTCCTATCTATTTTGTTTCCTGAAATGTTGGGAATACAACTTTTACTTCTTTGCCCATTTTTTTTTTATTTTAAACTCTTTTATTTTTTTTTTCAAATATTTTGTTTTGTTTTGGGGGACAGAGTCTCCCTTAAACAGTAGCTGACCTGGAACTCACTATGTAGACCTGGCTGGCATCAATTTCACAGAGATCTACCTGCCTCTACCTAAGAAGAGTTGGGATTAAACGCATATGCCAGGTGAAAACATTTTTGTTTTAAAAAAGAAAATGTTGTAGTGTGGGTTCAAGGAACTTCTGTATAGTTAAAAGAAAACAGTGTTCAAAATAAAGAAGTTAACATTGGTAAAACATGAATATCTAATTTATCAATCTTATTAAACAGCAGTACTTTTTCCATTAAAGGGTTTTTATGATTTAAAATAAAGGCTAAATGAGGCTGGAGACATGGCTCAGAGTTTCAGAGCACTGGTTGCTTTTGCAGAGGACAAGGATTCAATTCCCAGCATCCACACGGTGGCTAACAACCACCCAACCCCGTCTGTCCATAACTCACTTCTAGAGTAACCAATTCCAGGGGAATCTGATGCTCTCTCTGACCTCCATAAGCCCTGCAAAACATGGATGCACTTATATCCATGCAGACAATACATCCCTACATGTAAAATAAGTATAGTAAATGAAATATTGAAAATTAAAGGTTGTACTCACATATCCTGTTGAAACACCATGTCTTTTTTTTTTGCCCTGAATACTTTGATGCTTCAGAGAAGCATGGCCAGATATTCTCTGAAATTTTGGGACAAGAGTTCCTTGGTCGTGGGTTGTACTCATTGATTCACTGCACTTTCCCAACTCTATCATTTCCTGATTTGCCCTTTTCTGATAATGTTCGATTTGGATCAGTTAGAAAATCATAAGTCAGAACTATCTACTGTTAATTGCTTCTTTCATATAAAGTATTGGGGAAAACATACTTTGTGACCATGGGTAGCGAGTTCTTTTGTAATGTGAACCTAAATGTCTATGGTAAAGCAAAGTGAGATATTCTGTAATCTTGGACAACCTATGAACTTCAGGGCAGAATTTAATGATGCTTCTAAATGCCAGCATGAGGCTGCTGTATCAACTTAACCCTGTGAAAAGTAGGCTTTCTTAGATCCCATTCCAGTCCTCTCATTCAACATCTCTGGGAAGCTGGATCTTTAAAAATAGTGGTTTAAACACAGTCCACAAATAACTCTAATGTTCAAGAGAATCCTCATGCAATGTATTATCAAATATCCCACAGAGCTCAGAAAATACCTGTATTAGTCTATTGGTCATACCATCCCTATGACAAGAGTGACTTAAACAAATTATTAAATTAAAGTTTACAGCTTCAGAGATTTGCTTTCATATTCCTGGTCTCCATTAATTTGAACCAGTAGGACATTTGGGAGAGGAAGCTGTTTGCCTGACTGAAGGGAAAGGAAACAGACCCAAGAATAGGGAAAAACTATATCTTTTTTTTTAATAAATTTATTTATTTATTTTTAACAAATCTAGACCCATGATCCTGCTCATTCCCCCACCCCACCAGAGCTCGTGCATTCTGCCAAACATGCTTTCCATCTCTTAGTCTTTCTCAATATTTTCCATGGGGAAGTTGACTGTTTTGAGCAGAAGTTCACTGTTTCAGTCAGTTCTTTGATGCAGTATTTTCTGTTGTTGTTGTTGTTTCCAAAAACTATATCTTTTAAAGGAACACCTCCATTTGTCTATTTCCTCCAGTAGGCCCTAGAATGTCTCAACATAGTGACACTACCTGGACACCAAATTTTAACAGCTGAGGTTATGAGAGTCACTTCATATTCAAACTATAACACTTTGGCGAGTTGTCTTTTCGAGAATGCTAAGCTAGAAGTTAAAAGATGGAAATATGAACTACCCAACAAAAGAATGCCTTAAGTTGCTTGTGTTGGTGGATGGTCACAGGTGCAATGAG
Source organism: Rhizomys pruinosus (assembly GCA_009823505.1). Classification (NCBI taxonomy): domain Eukaryota; kingdom Metazoa; phylum Chordata; class Mammalia; order Rodentia; family Spalacidae; genus Rhizomys; species Rhizomys pruinosus. The sequence goes on from VZQC01007999.1 coordinate 875,692, forward strand.
AGACAATAGGTTAGATAAAGCAGAGGGTGTTTCTATTCTCTGTTGTTCAGTTTGGTGACATCTCATCCCTCACACAGGCTGATCCTTACAAACACATTCCTCCTGTATATAGAAAGTGGAGATATTATTCAATAATTGTCAGTAGTGGGGAATGCATAGAGAGATAGAGAAAGAACTTCTCCTATCCCTTACATTGCTTAAGGATCTATTCCCTTCCTCAGAGAGTCAGGAGTCTGATGAATGGATCCCGCAGTATGTCCTCTCCATATCCTGAATAGGAGGCAAATCCAAAACCCTGCTTCTCCGTTGGCAACCTGGGCTCTCTGGTGTGCACCGTATTCACATTATTGCTTTTCTATGGGTGTACCCTCTTCCTTCCAGGCAATGAGTCTGTCCAAAAGAAGTGGATGAGAGTCATTTGTAGGTCCCAAAATGTAGGGAGAAAATATCCCCTCTAGAACATCTTCTGAGCTTGTTCCCTAAGACAGTTCCTGTGTCTTCCTCATGCTTTTTAAAGCCTACTCTCTTCTTGTCTATTTGGACCCAAGAACAACTTTTCACAAGCTTGTAAATTTAAATACTAAGTTGTCTCTAAGTGATAAGACCCACTGGTAATTTTCTCTTATTATTCATCAGAGATTTACAAATTATATATAGCATGCATGTATTTTTTTAAATTATATTTTCATAATACTGGCATGAACCCTGTATTCTAAATTAGAATAAAATTTTGCAGTGAAAATTTAAATATTACTAGAAATTAAGACACAGATATTCACATGAATAATGATGCACATCTGAACTCCCAGCACTCAGGAGCTGAGGAAGCAGGATTGGTGGTTCAAAGGCAGCCTTCACTACAACATGAGAGTCTGTTTATGCATAAATAACTAGACAATAAACAAAAAAGATAGTCTTCGTTTTAATCCTACTTCAATAATATAATCTAAAGATTAATTATTAGAAGTATCCAAAGATATATTTACAAAACTTCTCATGGTTACTATTTACAAAGCAATACTAAAATTTACCTAAATGCCCTACAATGGCTGAATTATTAAATAAATAAGTAATGGTTCTGCAATAAGTTATATGCTTTGTTAAGTATTTAAATTAAATGATAAATTCATCCATCCATGTATGCTAAATGGATAGATTGCAAAATTGTTTTGTGACATGAAAAACAAAGTGAAGAAAAGAACTTGAGATTCTATTTTGCCTACCTCTGTGTAAAGCTAGTTACATGTGAGAATCCATCTTTTCAAACTGTAAGGGATTAGGAGGCTGTATCAAACGGAACTTTCAGCATCCACAGCAAATTTCAAAAGAAATGTTAAATCAAGATACATACAGAAAATTACATTAATGCTGGGAGTGATTCTAAAATAGCATACATTTAACCGGGTGTGGTGGTGTATGCCTTTAGTCCCAGCACTTTGGAGGCAGAGGCAGACATATCTCTGTGAGTTCAAGGCCAGCCTGGTCTACAGTGTGATCTCCAGGCCACCTGGGACTAAAGAGAAACCCTGTCTCAAAAAAATAGCATATGTTTATATTAAATGCTGTGATATTTGTATCAGTTCTCTGGCAACATATAATATAGACAGTGTTTGACAATGGAATGGAGAAAGGAATTAGAGACTTGCTTTTATTTTATTTTATTTTATTTTTTATGTGTATGCGTGTACTGTCCACATGTAGTTTGGTGCACCCATGTTGTGCAATGCCACGCAGGTCAGAAGAGGGCGTCAGATTCCCCTGGAGCTGGAGTTAAAGACGGTTCTTAGCCACCATGTGGGTGCTGGGAATCAAACCCGGGTCCTCTGCAAGAGGAGTTGGTGCTCTTAACCTCTGAGCCATCTCTCCAGCCCCAAGACTGTTGCTTTTAAAGTCCACATTTCTTGTCATTTTTCTTGGTACTTCATTAAAATTTAGAGATGGTGATATAATTCAGTTTGCAGAGTTCTTGCCTCACAAGAATGAAGCCCTGGATTTGATGTCCAACATTGCTTGAAATGAGGTATGGCGGTGCATGCCTACATTCCAGAGGTAGAAGCAAGTGAGTCAGAAGTGCACTCTCAATCTTGGATGCACAGCAGTCAAGCCTGGGCTGGATGACCCCTGCCCATTCTCTACTCCCCCCCCCAAAAAAAAAGTAAGAAAGAAGAAAAAGTAGGTAGAATTATTTTAACTACTCTTACATATTCGGGTGACACACTGTCCTCATGACTCAGTGAAGAATCAAAACTCATGGTGTTTTCTTCTCCCCTTTGAGGATCTGTTTTTCCCTCGGAATATTAGTCCCCGGCCTCTAGCTTCCATCTTGGTGTACCTGCAAGTCTCTTCTCTCCCCTCCTCCCCTCTCCCCTCCATTCCCCTCCCTTTCTTCTCCAGCCCCTCTCTCCTCTCCAAGTGTTTCAAGACTTCCATTCCAACTCTAAGTGTGGAAACAGCTGCTAAACTGCTTCAGCTTTCAAATTGAGATGGGGCCACCCGGCAAGCATGAGGCCAGGACAAGAGTCATTCTGAGTGGAAAATGGCTTGGCAGGGTCTGATGCTCTGGGACCCATCTGTGAGGAAAGATCATTAATGTTAACCTAACTGAGCTCAGGGAGGGAGGAAGTGAAGCTATGTTTTCTGAAGGAACTGGCTTATGCTAAGGGCTGGTTTTATTTAACAGAGACAATGAGGAATCACTTGCCCACACTAAATGGTGACATGATTATGTATAATTGATACATGATTTTCATCTGTCTGCTCTGGGGCAGAGCAATCACAAAGAAGTATTAACAATGTAATGTCAGAGAGCCTCATGATATCAAAGGCTGTGCCCTAGGATGGAGTGGGGATTTTTAATTTGGGATGAAGAATAATATGTTTACATAGAAGTCAATATTTAAAGTTTCTTAAGTACTTCAAAAATCACTCCAGCAAAATAGAATTGATTTAGTTTATCACAGGCCTTACTATTTACAGAAAAGGTTTTGAATCAGATTGTCACATACATGTCATCATATTAATAGAGATTTCATAATTTCAGTTGAGCAATCTAAAAGCTAATGTTCATTTTTATCTTCAGAAAGAATAATTGTATTTATCTTTCAAAATTGTTTTTAATGAGTATTAGTAATTATAATTTAGAAGATTTGCTAATGCATATTTTATGTCATATCATATATGAGGTAGATATGATTACAATTCTTGTTTTGGGTATTTTTGTGTAATGGTCTTCCTGTAGCCCCAGTGGCCTATAACTCACTATATAAAGTAGTCTGGCCTTGAATTAACAGAGTTCTGCCTCCTGAGTGCTTGAATTAACAGAGTTCTGCCTCCTGAGTGCTGGGATCAAAGGCAAACTATACCATTCCCAGCTATGAGTACAATATAGTGGCAGAAAAATTCTAGCTCGAGGATATGACCAGGATGGAAAAGAGACAATATTCAAACACAAGTTTTTTTCTGCAACAGAGGTTAGCCTACACTGAACCTCATTATTTGAAGAGAAAATGTGGCTTCTTTCTGTCAAAATAACAGACTTCTATAGAGGTGTCTTGAAAATAAATGTGATTACTGTAAGCCCCGATGTCCTCCAAAGCTATAAAATCAACTCCCCTTCGTAGCATACACTTGGCATCCTCAGCAGCTCGGAGACTTAATAACATTCTCTCAGGACCGAAGTTTGTTCACAGTTCACCTCACATTTACTGTAGTGTCACCCTTTCACCCACTCTGACACTGTGATGAGTTTGTTACACTAGACCAAGCCTAAAGGCTCCTGAGAAGAACAGAAGCGTTAATCTGTCCTGGAGTTTCTATAAATGCAAATAATGTCATTAGAATATAATTTAAGAAGCTTTCCTAGCAATATTTGGAGATATATTAGCTTCTGAATGCTCCTCCATATTTACCATGTCTGGAAGCTGTGCAGGAAAACACATAGCCCATCCTGCTACTGCCCTCCCTCCCCTTATGACAAAACTAGACTATGACTCCCTTCCCTCTTCCCAAAGGGAGAAAATTATAAGAACCTTGAGTATGTGAGAGAGGTTGCTCCTCCACCAGATCCTGGGTCCTGGAAAGAGGGGCTATCAGGTTTATTCCCTAATAATTATGCTTATTCTGTAGAGTATTTCCTTACAATACTGAAGTGAGAATCTTTGCCCAGACCAAGTTGTTAGGTAGATAATGTCTCCTATTAGAATATGGAGAAAGGGAAAGGAGATCTGGATCTACAGCTCTATGGAACTCTCTTTTCCTGAAAGTTTTTCCTAATGCTTTCCCTAAGGTAATCTCAGCCTTCATCAGTGGTGATTTACAAATGCATATTGAAGCCTGGAAGGAAGTGAGAGTAAGAAGTAGAAGGATAGGTTATCTGTCACTTATCCCCCAAATCTAGATCTTTTAAAACACAAAAAGTTTCAAGCAATATGGAAATGGTTTTCTTCTTCATACTCCTTCCTTCCTTCCTTCCTTCCTTCCTTCCTTCCTTCCTTCCTTCCTTCCTTCTTTCCTTCCTTCCTTCCTCCTTTCCTTCTTTCCTTCCTTTCTTCCCTTCCTCCCTCCCTCCCTCCTTCCTTCCTTCCTTCCTTCCCTTCCTCCCTCCCTCCCTCCTTCCTTCCTTCTTTCTTTCCTTCCTTCCCTCCCTCCCTCCTTCCTTCCTTCTTTCCTTCCTTCCTTCCTTCCTTCCTTCCTTCCTTCCCTTCCTCCCTCCATTCCTTCCCTCCCTCCATTCCTTCCCTCCCTCCCTTCCTTCCCTCCCTCCCTCCCTCCCTCCCTCCCTCCCTCCTTCCTTCCTTCCTTCCCATTCTCCTTCCTCTACTCCTCTTTCCTTCCCTTTTTTCCCTTTCTCTTCCCCTCCCTTCATCCTCATTTTTACACTTTCTATGATAATGATTTTTCTGGGACACTATCTCAGCCTGTTTACAATGTAACCAACCTAGTAAGCTTTGAGCTCCTCTTGTGAACTAAACATGTAACTTTAAGTTCTCATGACCTTTCCTTGCCCTTGGCCCAGAATCATGTGTTTGTTGTGGCTCATGCAACATAGAACAAAGCACCAAAAGAACAGTAATGAATCATTTAATGCACATTAAGGAAGCTCCAGCATACAAAAGATGGCCAGGAACTCAAATGGTCATATATGGCCAGACCCTGGGAATTAGGAGTCTGTAGAGTGTGATCAATGGTCAGTCCTTATATATTAAGCTTCACTCACCCAGGGCTCAGGGACCCTTGTGAAAGAAGGGCAAAAAGTTTGTAAGAACCAGGGAGATGAAGCATGACCATATGGAACTAGAATCAGAAAAGCTCCTGGGACTCTGTTCATATGAGACTACAGCAACGGCGTCAGAGCAAAATACCCATGTAAAATCAGCCAGACAAAAGTCCAGCATGGACTAGGAAAATGCGGAGCAGAACTGAGGAATGGCTGGGGACACTTATTTGACACAAAGGCCTTAACACAAAGGAAAGAATGTATGAATTCCAGTGGCGGGCTGTGGGATGTCACCAATGGAGAAGGGGTGTATAAAGATGATTAAGACTGATTGATATGTAGGAAATAAAAAAAAATCACTCTAACATCTTAATAAAAAAAGAAAATGTTGGGGCTGGAGAGATGGCCTAGCGGTTAAGAGCGCCGACTGCTCTTGCAGAGGACCCGGGTTCGATCCCCAGCACCCATATGGCGGCCGAGAGCCATCTGAAACTCCAATTCCAGGAGAGCTCCAGTTCCAGGGGAATCCGACACCTTCTTCTGACCACCGCGGCATTGCACGTCATGGGTGCACAGACTTGCATGCAGACAATACATTCATACACATATGGAAATAAATAAAATTAAAAAAAAAAGAAAATGTCAAGCACTGAAAGCAGCAAATATCAAAGCAAGAAATTACCCTATCTATGTTGCAAACACCAGGGTTTAGGTCGATAGCATCTTTTTGTGGTTATGTGTGCTGTTCTGCGTCAGTAAGGGATCAAAAAGGAAAAATCCTCTGATAACAGAAGATTCCTTTTTTCCTTTCCTATTTCATGTTGGTTATACTGTTTCAATAAATAGAGAGCAAGTCCTCTGTTCAAGAAACTGTTACAAGAGGATATAGAAGGAACCATTTCTCAGAACAGACGAGGCTACTCCTGGTTCTAATTGATACCAAGGGGTCACAACCTCTTTGCTTATGGAATACTGTAAACTGACATCTCTTCCTCACACGTTTTCTCTATTTTCTTTTCCCCTTGCCTCTACTTTATTTTGTCCTTTCCTCCTCCCTCTTTTCTCCTGTCTTCGTCAAACAAGAAACCAAAGACGCTATGTTCTCACCCTTCCTTCCTCACTTGGTGAATTTCTTACTTTTCCTTTCTTCTCCACACTCATCCTTCTTCATCCTTTATGTTGTCCTGTCACACTGGTGGATTCAGTTGTGATTAAGCAGACTTCATACCTGTCCCAGGGAATAGGATACGATGGGAGCTACTTGAACAAATACAAGGTAGTGCAATACCAGTCATGAAGAAATCTTGTTGTTGGTTGTTCTAAATTTTAGTTATTTCAGAATTTTAAAGAGAAGACAAGGGTGAGCATGAAAAATTAGGTGTAAGAATGAAAAATAGAACACATGAACCAATGCAAAAGAAATTTAAGAAGTTTTCTTGGTTCGAGCAAATAGGAAAGTATGAGAGTTGTCTTGATCTGAGACCCAGAAGAGAGCCAAGAATTTGGGTAGAAAGTACCTTAAGCTATAAGGAAACAAATCAGTCTGTCAGAGATGCACAGGACCTGGGAAAATAGAACAGATGGGACCCTCTCCTTATTCTTTGCTCCCCCTACTCCTCACCTAAGATTCATGAAGCCCTCTCACAAAACTTGTGAACCATAGAATTTCCTGTTAAAAGAAAAAATTCATTTCTAAGAAATTTAGTGAATTCCAAACTGCAATTACATATGACACCATTTCATGAATTTTACATTTCTAATCCTGGAGTTCCTCAGGACAACACTTCTGAGTGGTTACAGATATGCTCATTTTAGTTAGCCAGATAGAGCTTCATAGTATCCAACGATTGTGCTGCCTTTTCTTTGCTTTGACTACGTGTCCTTGGTCCACATCATCAAGTACTCCAAGACCTTTCATCTCCATATTTGTATAATGCAAACAGTAAAACCTACCCGTAAGAGAACTGCTAGCATAGAGCTGATACTCTACTCTCACAACGGAGCCTAAGTATCTACCAAGCCCTGAAGAGTTCTAAGAAAATTTTCCTTGTCCCTATATTCATTCAATGTCTAATCAAGCACGTTCTTTCCACTCTGTAAAAGGTGAAATTATCCCTCTCCTCACTCTTAAGTCATTAGGTAAGAGAGATATCTAAGAAATACCAAGATGAGCAGTCATGTGAGTCAGGCATGATGTTGTATGCTGACTTAAAGGTGACAACCAACAGGCAGGGAAAATGGTTTTATAGGAAGGATAGTATTTACTTGAATGATACACTGAAGAGGAAAGACAGTAAGTACCAGATGTATTCTAATAATAGCTTATCAAGTATTAGACAATGTTCAGATACAATTCCATAACTCATTTTATTCAAAAGATACCTGAAAAATATACATAAGAGTAGTTCTTCCAGGGCTGGAGAGATAGCCTAGCGGTTAAGAGCGCCAACTGCTCTTACAGAGGACCCGGGTTCGATCCCCAGCACCCACATGGCTGCCGGGAACTGTCTGAAACTCCAATTCCAGGAGAACTCCAGTTCCAGGGGAATCCGATACCCTCTTCTGACCTCCGCAGCATTGCACGACAAGGGTGCACAAACTTGCATGCAGACAGTACATTCATACACATACAGACATAAATAAAATCAATAAAAAAATTTAAAAAAAGAGTAGTTCTTCCTATTTTCTAGAATAATAAACAGAAGCATAAAGCAGGTGGCTTGCCTAATATCAGATTACTCTTAAAATACAAAACCAAGAGTTGATTCTAGATGGAGCTAAAGTCTCTCATTTTAACACTGGTCTCAGGTGTAGGCTCTAATTAATTAATTTTAATAACAAATTTTAAAATATAAAGTGTAAGTAGAGGAACTTGGTAAAGGATAATATATTTGAAAGGGGGTGATTTATATAAATCACCACAGGTATGAGAATTAAATTTCCAGGGTGTACAGGTAAGGAACAAAGGCTTCTGAGAAGACATTTAAAAATAAAGATAATTCAATGTACTAGAAATAAGTCCTTTGGTGCCCTTATTTTACTGCTTCACAGTTTTATGAACTTAAATATATTCTGCTCACACAATCCACTTCAACGTCTTTTGTTTTTAATCTTTTCGACATAGGAGAACAAATTTAACAATGAGATTCTGTTTCTGTTCTGTACATGTAGAATAATTAAATTTGCATCCCACTTTAGTGTTGGAACTGCTGTTTGAAAGGAAATGTATCAATTGGACACATGCCCCGTGAATTCTAGTTTGCAAATAAGGCTTTTGGAAGAGGGGAGAGAAAAGGCACCATCTTTTTCCTAAGCAATAATCACAGTAAAATCTTCACTTAGTGACAGTGTGTTTGAGACTGGATTAATTCCCATTTGAGAGGAGTGAAAGGGGAGGAAAGGAAGTAAGAGTGTGAAGCTAGAGAGATGCATTTCTTTTCTTTTCTTTTCTTTTCTTTTTTTTGGTCTTTTTGAGACAGAGTCTCCCTGTAGCCCCAGCTGTCCTGGAACTCACTCTGTAGACCAGGCTGGCTTTGAACTCACAAAGATCCGCCTGCCTCTGCCTCCTGAGAGCTAGGATTAAAGGCGTGCACCACCACGCCTGGCCAGAGATGCATTTCTTAATCAGAGAAAATCCCAGGAGACTATGAAAAGAAAACTTTTATATCACAGCACCTTTGTCAAATATCTGAAAAGGACCTTGCTCAGGGAAGAGCAGGGAAGCCCACGGGGTCTGGTGTAATTTAATGTCTTAATATTTTATTCCATATGGAACTCAGGGAGTGGGTCTCACTCATGGAAAACACAAATGCTATAGGCTTTAATTGATGATTGCATTGGAGAGTAAGTTCTACACCTCTGTGCTAGTACTGGGACTATCTCTGAGGCCTTTGGCAAGTTGGATGGAATCTCTGATATGACTTTCTTTGTTCTCTGTGAAAAACAATATAATTATTCTTTCTACATCTTGTTGGATCTGTAAAGGAAAATAGGAAACCGAACAGAGATTCTTTGCACACATTGTCTTCAAAGGGATTTTTTTCTTTCTGTTTCTTTCCATGGTCACTTCAAAATTTCTATTCATTAAATGAACATTATTTTGTTATAAAAAGTACTGGGACTTAAGAGATGGCTCAGTAGTTAATAACACTGAAGTAGTTAAGAACACTGAAACATTGGCTGCTCTTTCAGAGTGCTGAAGTTCAGTTCCCAGCTTCCACAGGGCAGCTAAAAACCATAAACCAACTTTAACAGCAGTTCTAGAGGATCTAATGCTCTCTTCTGGAATCCTCAATCATTCCATGCACAGGTATCCCTTTATATATGCAGACAAACACGCATACACATAAAATAAAAATAAATTAATTTTTTAAAATAAAAAAATCACTTGTAAGTTTAGGGTTACAGAAGGGAAATTGCCAAGGCATTGAGAGAACTATAGTCCCTGTGAAATGACAATCTTGTATTGATAAAATAAACAAGTGAATGAGTCAAACACTCCACCTGCTAATATATAACCTTTTACCCTCTTATTCCCCTCCACAATTTTTAAAGGCAAATATTACTTGGTAAGTCACTGTAACAAATTTCTGACTTCCACAAACATTTTGTTGTTTCTTATATTGGCTCTATTTAATGGTAACACACAGTTGAATTAGTACAGAAATAAAAGAAGGAAGGAAGGAAGGGAAGGAAGGAGGAAGGGAAGGAAGGAAGGGGAGGAGGAGGGGAGGAAGGAAGTTGAAGGAACAGAGGGGAGGGGAAAGGAGGGAAGGGAAGGGAAGGGAAGGGAAGGGAAGGGAAGGGAAGGGAAGGGAAGGAAAGGAAAGGAAAGGAAAGGAAAGGAAAGGAAAGGAAAGGAAAGGAAAGGAAAGGAAAGGAAAGGAAAGGATGGCAGGTATGAATGAATATTTTGTTCATTACAATTTTCCTAATGTGTACAAGGCCCTGGGTTCTATCTTCAGCTCCATAGTCCAGCTGTCAATTAATCAATGGTAAAAAACAAAACAAAACAAAACAAAAAACAGTTACCCAAGAAGGCAATTTGACACTATATCAATTTGGCTATACACCAGTATCCATCACCACCACCACCCACACACACGCACACACATACCATACATAATCTGGCCAGATTTACAGAGCCAGATATAATACCTTTCTTGGGAATGGTTCTCAACCCATCTATAGAGCAGCTGATTACCTAAATAATAGTAGTGTCCCTATTTCACAAGTGAACACATCTTTCCTAGCAGACTGATTGTGAGTTCATAGGACCAAAACTAGATGAGACAGTTGATGACATTTCTTTCTCAATGGATGACTAGATGTCAGGAAGGAAGCATCTGGCTTTTGTCCAGCTGGATATGCTTGCACCATACAACCAAAGAGTGTTGTGCCTTCAGCAAAACAGTTTGTCATCTAGTTCTGATAGCCAACCAAGAGGAATAAGTACTTGTGTTGCTCTGAGGGCTTCTAGGGCTTTGGTGACCAAAAACTTACAAGGAGTCATATTATGCATGGCATTGTGGGTTTTCTCTGAGGTCTAGGAGAAGCTTTTTCCAGATATGAAATTTACCTCCCATCAAAAGCTAGTTTTTATTTATGAAAGTATTCTTGGAAGAAAAAGAACAGGCTTATACAACACAATAGAACTTCTAGGATATTTTAAAAGCAGTCCTAAAATGGAAGTATACATCTTTAAGTGCCTATATTAAAATCAGGAAAAGCATAAATAAATGAATTAACATTGTAACTCAAGACTCTAGAAAGGTAAGAATAAACAACACCCAAACCCAGCAGACAAGAAGAAAGAACAAAAACCAGAGCAGAAATCAATGAAATAGAAAAAAAAAGGAGAACAATACAAAGAATCAATGAGTCTAAGAGCTATTTCTTTGAAAAAGATAAATAAGATATACAGACTGTTAACCCAATTAACTGAAAGAAAGAGCAAATCAAACAACAAAATCAGAGATGAAAGGGGAAACTTCACAACAGACACCAAATGATCCAGCATATTATAAGGGAATACTTCAAAAACATATACTCTATTGGCGCTGGAGAGATGGTCTAGTGGTTAAGAACACCGACTGCAGATAATTCTTGCAGATGACCTGGGTTCAATCCGCAGCACCCACATGGCGGCTGAGAACCATCCTTAACTCCAGTTCCAGAGGAATCTGACACCCTCTTTTGTCTTCTGTGGCATTACACAACACTGTACAGCAACCTACAGGCAGACAGTACATTCACACACATAAAAATAAATAAAATAAAAAAAACTCTATTACATTTGAAAAACTTAAAAAGAAGTGGATGAATATCTGAAATTTTGGGAACCACCAAAGCAAATCCAAGATGAAATAAATAGTTTAAACAAAACCATAACATGTAAAGAAATTCCTAAAGACATTACATATACAAGATTTGGAACTATGAAGCAGGAACTGACATGGAAGCTACCTCCCTGAAAGCTAGCTCTCAGAGTGATAAGAGGAAACATTGATGGATGTCCAACCCAAAGATTTAGGACTAATAAACATAACAATGACCAGCACAGCAAACTATCTTGGGGCAGTAGTGAGACACATTTTTCCTGAGGGTAATCACAACTACCTAATGGGACCTAAAACTTATTCAGTTAGAGGGAACTTATTTGTGGTACTGTAAACTTAGCCAAATACACAGTGCTGAGGATGTCATAGATCTTAGAGAAAACCCCAAGTTTGCCACATCCCTAGACAAATGTAATTTCTTACTGAGTGCTAAATATGGATCCTTCTATTTATAGACAATTATGCCAGTCACCACTCTTCAAAGAAGCTTCTTTTGCATCAGATGGAGACTATTACAGACTTCTACAACTGGTAACACACAGGTTAAGTGTCCATAAAATACCAGCCCAAAGTGACACATCTACAATTGGACCTCTAGACCTAAGAATAACAGAGCATAGTGGAACAAGTAGTAGAGTGAGTACTAATGTATCGCTTTTTTATTAAACTTTTCCATAGGTCATACATCATTTCTCAATCGAATCTAGAGTAGCTTCCCTTTCCATGCCTCCCACCACACCTGAGTCCCTGCACTCTGCCATAAAGGTCCTGTATCTTTTTCTGAGTCTTTCCAGAGTTTTTTTTCAATTCTTTTGTTGTTGTTCTCTCCAATTTGTATTGCTAGAGTATATATACATATACATATATATATATATACATAAATATATACATATATATATATATATACACATATCACTTGAATTGGAGGATTTTTTTTTCCTAAAAGATGTCATGTTTTCCTTAAGGAAGTGTTCGAAGGTTCCTCCTTGGCAAACTCAAACAACCATCAATCCTGTACTTTTGCTCCACATTGGGGTCTTTCCCTCCCATGGTCCCCCAAATGAAGTCCAGTAAGCACACACCCTGTCTTGACCCCCTGCACTGGCCTCCATGATACAGCCCAGGTAGTCCAACAATGGCAGTCTATATTCTGATCAGGCTGACATCCCCTTAGCTGTTTAGTCCATAAGCTGGGTATCTCAGTAGTCCCCAACTGGCATTGGAGATTGGGAAGATTCTTGGAGAAACATGAGTCCTCTGTCCATATTAGAAGGTTAAAAAGCTGTGTCTCATGTCTTTGAGGAGTGCCAAAAGCAGCAGCAGCCACTGAGTAGATGCACTTGCCAGTAAGAATTGAAGACAGGCCAAACAACAGTACTCTCTCTTTTTTCTGTTTGTCTTTTTACTATGATCTCAAGTTCTATGTCTGCAGTACAGTTTCTCTAGTCTTACTGATTATTTATATCTGGTTGTACTTTCCTTTTGGATGCTTAAGGCCACACAGTTAGCACAGATTAACCAAAGTTTTTTCTCCTCTTACCCCCCCAAAAAAACCCCAAGGGACCCCTGAGGACCAGATCCTCAACTAACCTTGAGAAAACTAATGCACCTCTTAGTACTCCTTCAGGCAAAAGAGGGCAATGAATTAAGGGCTCAGGTTCCATTGCTTAAGGGGGGGAAGAAAGATTGTGAGTCTCAGGGAAGGAGTCCTTATGGAAATAGAGTCTTATGGGATCCTGGGACCTTGCTCATATGAAATTACAGCAGCAATGACAACAGGCACAGAACCCATGCAAAATCATGCACACAAAACCCAGCATAGAACTGGAGAAATGGGAAGCAGGCTGAAATTTTAGCATATGAACTATTGAGCACCTGATTACTGCTGGTTCAGGGATAATACATCTTAAGGGAATGACTTGAGATTGACTGACTATATCCCAATGGATGAAATTGCACTGAGGGAAGTCAGGGGACACTAATTTGACTCCATTGGCCTTAACATAAATGAGAGAATGTATGAAATACAGGGTGTGGATTTAGGAGAGTTCTGATGGGAAGAGGGTATAAAGATGATTAAGATGTTTTGTATTAAATATACAAAAATCAATAAAAATAAACGAAAGTTATTTTATTCATTAGTTTATATTTATGAATATCTTTATGCATGTGTGTAAGTCCACCATGTGTGAGCAATGCCCACAGAGGCCAGAAAAGTGTGTTGAATCCCCTGGTTCAAGAGCTATGTACGGTTGTTAGCCACCATTTGGGTGCTGAAAATTGAATCCATGTCCTCTGGAAGAACAGCAAGTGTTCTTAACCACAGTGCTATCTCTCTTGCCCCCACTAAATCTTTTTTTAATATACATTATATATTTTAATTCGATTGGAAGACAATAGGTTTCCATACAGTTTCTTCAAACCTGCCCCACATTTGGATTAACTCCTCACCACTACTTTTCTCTATCACATACCCCTTACCTCTGTAAACCTTACCACTACACTTATACCACTCTATACTTTCAGATTACCTTCATTATTCCACTCCCACCTCCCTTAAGGAATGCCCCTGAAAGTGGCCTCTTTCTTCTTCCCTAGATTCTACAGAAACTCCAAATAGAAACAAAAATAAGAATCCGGAAGCTAAGATCTATATTTGAGGCAGTCAGGCAGCATTTGTTTTGAATATTTTTGTTGTTGTTATTCCTGGAATACCTCATTCAATATATGTTGGTCCACTATTGTGCTTCACCTAAAAAATTCATAGTTTCATCATTCTTCAGAGATGAATTTATATATATATATATATATATATATATATATACTATTATATATTATATATATATTTCCTGTTCATCAATTGATAGGTATCCAGGGTCATTTCATTTCCTAGCTCTTTTGACTATATAATAGGACACAGTCCTTTTCATATGTGCCCAAAACTGGAACAGCTGGGTCATATGGGAGTTCGTTTCTAGCTTTTTGATGACTCTTCATGATGTTTTCCACAGCAACTGCCTTGTCTGCACTCCCACCAATGGTGAGCAAAGACTACTGTTCCCTGACATTCCCAACATCATTTATTATCATCTGATTTTGTGATGATAGCCATTCTGTCAGCAACAAGGCAAAATCTCAACATAGTTTTAATTTACATTTCCATGGTGAATAATTACATTGAACACTTTAAAAATGTTTATTAATCATTGACATTTATTATGTGATGGCAAGTCATAAATTTGTGATGTATGTCCCCTGCATTTAGTTTTAGTTATCTGTGTCTTAGAGGGCTTGGGTAAATTTTTTCACCTAATATTTCTCTACCTATTTAGACAAAGTTATCATACCTCACTCCCTCTTTCCAACCATTAATATCCTTAAGGTTTGAGATTTTTAAAATATATATTATTTTGACATTTAATATTATATACAGAATGTATACAGTATGGCATTTTGAAGAATATATTGTAGATTGACTAGATATTTCAAATTAGCATATATATTACCCCACATATTTATTTTTGTTATAAGAACACTCAGAACTTTCAAAGAATATATTTTTTCAAATGGTAGCCACCATATTGTATAACAGGTCTTTTAGCTTAATTCTCTTATTTAACTGCACATTATATCCATAGTTAAACATCTTCAAAATAATTGGTCAACTTTCCTGTCCCGTTGTGCCCTAGTTCTAAGATGTGTACATTTTAGAACCCATATTTGAGTGGGATCGTAAAATATTGTCTGTCTGTAATCGAGTTATTTCTCTTATGTACTCTAGATTTTTTAATTCTATTTTAAATTACGGGGTTTTCTTCTCATTTTATAGCTGGTAACATTCCATTGGTATATACAGGATGTTTTCTTTATCTCTTTGAACATTGGTGAGCACTAATTTTGGTCCTATGTTGACTATTATGCTAATTAACACAAGAGTGTATATAAATCTTTACAATAACTGATATTCCCTTTGATATTATATAAATTACTTTTAATTTCTGTAACAAGGTATCTTAAGGAAGGAAGGTTGAAGAACATAGGCCACATTGTTGGGAAGGTGTTATACCGAAAGTAGCCTTAGCTGTGCTCAGAAAAGTATGAAGTAGCTGATCACATTGCATTCCAGCTAGTAAACAGATATTTAATATTTTATATTGCTGCCCACTGGGCTTCCTCCCTTTTGCCATTTTTATTCAGTTTAGGAATCCAGGGCAGGGGATTGTAACACCTACATTAACCAGCTAAATATCTCTGGGAACCACTTCAAAGACATGCCTAGTGGTGTGTCTCCCAGGTGATTCCAAATCCAGTCAAGTGCAGGGAAAGTTGATCCTTGCAGATATATACACAACCATCAGATAGCTCCATCACAATATAGCTCTGCTACTTTTTGAGGCATCTCCAGCCTGTATACCACATAGTTATTATCATTCACATTCCTATCAGTAATGTGAAGATAATCTCTTTTCTCTATCCTCTCTAACATATGTTTTGCCTTTTTGACAGTAGACATCCCAATAGATGTGTGGGTAGCAATTGACTGTTGTTTACAATACAGTCTAGAACCTTTTCAAATACCTGTTGGTCATTTATAATTTTTTTTCAGCAAAAACCATGAAGATCTTTGGCTAAAGCGGGTTGTTTCCTTATAGGTATCTGTATATTAATCAATTATAGGGTATATAGTTTACATATATTACTAATTATTTATAGAATATATGGTTTACATATATCACTAATCATTAGAGGTCATCTGGTTTGTAAATATGTTTTCTCATTTAGTATTTTGTATTTTTAATCTTTATTGTTTTCATTACTGTGCAAAAGCTTTTTAGTTTTTAGCCCCATCTGCCTACCTTGGCTTCTCTTGCTTGTATTTGGGAAGTCGTCTTCAAAGAATTATTACTTAGATAATTGTCCCAGAGGGTTTTCACTGTTTTCTTCTAGCAATTTCATAGTTTGAAAACTTAAATTAATAAGTTAAATGCGTTTGAATCACTTTTCATATGCAGTTCTATAAAGTTCTAATTTCATTTTTTCTGCATGTGGAACTTCAAGTTTTAAAGGAACATGAATTTTTAAAATTGTCCATTTTGTACTGTGTAGTTTGCACACCTTTGTAAAAGCTATACATAAAAAAAAAAATAGGAGCTGGAGAGATGGCTCAGCGGTTAAGAGTGCTGAATACTCTTGCAGAAAACCTGGGTTCCATTCCCAGCACCCACATGGCGGCAAAGAACTGTCTTTGACTCCAGTTCCAGGGGAATCCGACACCCTCTTCTGACCTCCGCAGCATTGCACGACATGGGCGCACAAACCTACATGCAGACAGTACACTCATACACATAAAAATAATAATAATAAAAAAGCTATACATCCCACCATTTATTTCTGGACCTTACCTTGATTATCATTGTCATTTGAATAACTCCAGCTCAGTTCTCAATTTGTCTACCAGTGAGCTATCTTTTGTCTGCATAGTGTTTTAAAGGGGTTGTATTTTAGGATGTGCTATGAATGCTTAGTAAAGCATCTGAATCTGGTAATCAACAGAAAGGACATTTATTTTGTTATCGTGACTCTTGGAACTGCTGCCCGATGCCAAGATGATATTAGCGGTGCAAATACAAGTTAATGTTTCTTGTTTCTAGATTCACCTGAAACCATCATAGTTGCTGAGAATAGCTGGGTATGTGTGGTTGGGGGGGGGATTATTTGCCACATTTTGGTGTCAGCAAAAAAAGAAGGGGATTTTTACATCAGATAGTATTTTTATCTATGTTAACTTTTTTAACATTTTGAGCTAATTAAATTTAGCACAATGAGATACATAAAATATAAAACCTAATGAACTACAAATATGCATTAGCAATATTCACAGTTATTGCTTACAAATAAAACTTCCTTAACTAAGTTGTTACTTTCTTTAGTGTAATGAGCAAACGAGCTCAAGTATACAAAAGTCTCATCATATTTTCTCAATAACTCCTAAGAATAGATTAGCAAGACACTACTGGGTGCCTCCTCCAAGTACCTGGGTAGGTGATGACAAAGATGCTTACTCCTCAAAACTGCATGGCTCTCTCTCTCTCTCTCTCTCTCTCTCTCTCTCTCTCTCTATAGATATATATATATATATATAGAGATATAATATATATAGATATATAGCAACTATGTATACAGTTGCTCTAGAGCACCACACTTCATATAGATATATGAAGCCTGTTCAACTTCATGTCTAAACCATGTGTTTTCACTCCTTCATTGATATGAGTCCTGTAGAAAGAGATACAGTCATTCACTAGGTGATTTATAAAGTGGTGTTTTGCCTTCTATTTAATTTTCTTTTAATATCTATGGCGCTGGTCAAAAGTGCCAAAAGGCAGATAAGGGAATAGAACTCCAATCTCCTTAACAAGCATGAAACATTATTTTCCATCATCTGCTAGTACACCTCATTGATGAAATTTCCTGATTTACACAAATTCGAATTGATTTCCTTTCTATGTTTTCTTCATCATTTATAGCCGATAGCAGCAAGCTTCAATGTTAAATTATGTTCTGCCTCAAAGAGTGTGGTAATTTTCTTATGCCCTCTAATTAAATTGTAGCATCCTTGAAGATAGAACTAGTTATTATATTTGAATACTATTTTCCTCCATAGTTCCTACTGGATGAATGATTTTATTGGAGTCCACTAAGCCTTCTTGCTCTTATTAAAGAATGACCATTTGATATTAAACTAACAAATTGTCTTCATTATGTGTCTTTTAATATAAATGGCTATTATAATATACAAAATCATATACTGGGCTGGAGAAACGTTCCCAGTGATTAAAAGTACTCACTGCTCTTCTAGAGAATGCTTTTTCCATCCCCAGAAAGGTAGAAAATAGCCAAACATAGCTTCAGTTCCAGGAGATCCAGGGCATCTTCTGACTTTAATGGGCATTGCAAACACATCGTACACTTACATACATTCAGACAAAATCCTCATACAAATTAAATTAAATTAAATTTAAAACTTAAAACCATATCCTGTTAAAAGAAAGAAGTCTGTTAAAGACTTCATGTGTGGGGAGAAGAGGAAGGGAATTGAAGGAAATTCCATTCAACATAAGAAATGGGCTTTGTATATTTAATTTGAGAAAATATTTTATACATGAAATCAAAAGAGTTTCATTATTTCTCAGTCTTAATGCAAACAAAATCATGTCTGTCCATGTCCATCAGTGACCCTGTGCTTCCTACTCCCTACTGCCTCTGCTGTGTTCCTACCCTCTCTTACTTTCCACACATGAATTATATGATGTGAGGAGCACACAAGATATTTCTAGTGCACAAAATACAGTCCATTAACTCTTCTTATGTATTCCACATCAAGGAATCCATTTTAATAGGGAGAAAGGATACATGAATGTAGGTTATACATTTTTGACAGTTTAATTCAAATTAAGTCCATTTTGTTCAATTAGCCAGGATTTGAGAGAGGACCTAGAGGACATAGGTGATAAGTATGTCTTATATGAGGAAAACAGATGCATTTCTCCACATTAAGCACTTTATCTGTAGAGATTACTAGCTTAAAAAAAGCAACATCATAACAAGTTGCTAATTTATGTTCTTTCTACAAACAGTGAATTAATCATCCTGTTTTATGCTGTTCTACCTTTGCGTTTGGCCACGTTCTGAGCGTACTGAAATGTTATAAAGTAAAAGAAGCATGGACTCTTTTCCAACTTTAGAATTGGCTCTACTATATTGCTCCATGATTCATTTAATGAAGCATTTGCTAAAAGGCTTGATCAATGCATAACAGCACTGACAATTTTAGGACTTGCATTTCTGCACTTGAAATGAGCAAACATACCACACAACAGTTTTGAGTACCTCAATGTTTTGGTCGTCATCCTTTAAGTGTATTTAATTTACAGGGCTCCGTGGCTTGTCATAAGCTGGCTTTGAAGATTAATGCAACACAGTATGAATCTTTACTGGAAACCTCTAGGCAACAATAAGAAATCTTCATGTTTACAAAATCTTAGAAAGGAGAACAAATTTGTGAAAGTCAATATAGGGACTTAGAAGAGAGAAAGAAGAGAGGACTAAGAAGGTTGGATGCTATGTGCTTTATTTAAAAGAAGAAAGGAAACCGGCCATAGTTTTTCAACACTGAAATAGGGAGAAGTTGCTGGGAATTTTACTAGCTCTTTTGTGCTTTCAAGAAAATATGAAAAATCAATTTATATATGTATTTATAGAACATATAGATATATAATATACACTAATCTACCCCTTTTGCATATTTATGTGAACTTTTTCAGTTTTTGAACCTCAGTTTCCAGTGCTATAAAAATTCTTTTGTACTGAAGTTCATCCACCTGCCTCTGCTGTATACAGTTGCTCTAGATCACCACACACATACAAATATACAGTCTCTTCTTGACCCCACTTCTCTTTATGTCACTGCAGACACTGTTCAGTGATCCTAATTTTTTTTCCCACCTTCTAGAGATGAACTGAGAATTGCTTCTGATAAGAATTATAAGCAGCCAACCATAACAACCCTTCAGAGGAGTATACAAGAATAATCTGTCTGCAATTTTAGACACAGATGAATTAGTCATCATATTCAAAGGTTGTACCATGTGAGATAGACAACTTTAAAACTTTGATAAAGAACTGGGTCAGACACTAAATTACAATAATTATGCCTCATTATTTGATTGTCTTGGCCAACTTATAATCATGTTCAAATATCTTTTCTAATTAGAACCACAAAGTTCTTTATGAGGTAGGACAGAATGTGTGTCTATATTAAAATGGAGAAAACAAATGTTCAGAGAAGTTAAATGAGTTGGCAAAGATCACACATCTAATAATTAGAAGGTTTTTTTTTAAAGGCAGCTCATGTAGATGAAGATCTTTATAATACTAATTTTTAAAATCAGAGGAAAATCCACAGGGAGATAAAAAAATTAAGCTCCCAATGCCATAGCAAATAGTAGCAGAAAATGTTTCCAGCACGCTTTCAGTTGGTTTGCTTCTCAGGAATTAACATGCCCAATGGAGAATACAGTGCTTGGCACCCAGAGCAGTACCATACCATTGGAAGGAGCGATCATTCTTTTGACTATCAGAAACGTTTTTCTCATATTTTCTATGTTGGCAGAAAGCTCAGTTGGAAGGCTGGCTTTTCTTAGAATCTTTCTAAGATTCTAAGAAAAGCTTTTCTCTATTTGGCTGGTCAAATACAGACAATGCTTCTGTTGTTCTTTCTAACCCAGCTAGAAAATAATATTTTCTTCTCATGATGACAGTAATCCATATGTTATTATTGTGAAGCTTCTAAAATAGTTAGCTCAATTTCTCCATATTTGCAAGGAGGGGAAGAACATAGTGGGCATATAAAGCCCATCAACCCTTCCAGAGACAAAAAAAGCTGCTGTATATTCCTGTCACCATAACCTAGGGATAAGAAAGCTGTCCCGATGATGGTGATGATGATGATGATATGATGATGATGATGATATTTAGTTTTATTAGTAATCCTTCTCATCTGTATGTTTTAATAAACTGTGCATGTTTTCAGGTATTGATTTATATTTTTTTTTACAAGAACTTCTTAGGTAACCAAAGCAGGTAACATAAAGGTAGAAAGATCGATGCTTGCAATCTTCACCAATTAAATGTCAAAATCAAATCAAATAAAAGCAATAGCAAAGGCTAACATTTCCAGTGTGGGAATATGACAAACAACGGCAAATGCAGTAGAAGAATATGAAGATTGTTTTAGCTGTTAGAAACTTGCACATGCACCCCTTCCCCTTTCCAGGCACTCAGTAATTCTTGGCTTTTATGGTTAGGTCTTTTAACATAAAAATCTGTGCAGTTAACAAAGGTGATGAATCGGACTATTCAATTTTCCAGATTCTGACTTTGAGAAAATATGGTGCTGTTTCTGAAAAGGTAAAGTGTGGCCAAAAAAACCCCAATATTTTTTCTCAACACAAACTTATGCTATTTTATGAAGGTGTTTATGTGTGTGGTGAGTCTTCAACTATGTCCTGGTCCTGAATTTTTACCATGTTCCAAATTGGGCTAACTATTTGGAAATCTCACAATAATGATTATGGATTACTGTCATGGGGAATAGAAGTTATTTCCTAAGTGGCAAATGTTGGCTCCATTTTTCTGATTATTATACATACAGATATTTCCATGGATAAGGGGATAGCCTTATTTCTCTTTAAAATTCTGTTTATTCCTGATGTTTCTATTCAAACAGTGACATTCATTTATGAAAATACCTGAGCCCCATTTTATTGAAAAAATTTTATTGAAAACTCCCATAATTTTTGTAATATTTCTTCCATATATTTCTTTCATATCTATAGTACTTAGCATGTCAAATAATACCACAAAAAATTCTACTGAAACACTTTTTTATTTTCATTTATAATAAAATTTTATACAAAAAAGAATTTGCAAAATTTGTCAGTATCTGATTCCTGTCCTTTATTTCCCTACTTGTGACTATGAATTTAGTTATTTTTAGCCCCAAATGTTTCCCATCAGAGTGGAATTTTTTTCTTAATTTTGGGGAGTCTTTTGCAGACAGGGTCTCCCTGAAGCCTCAACTGGCCTGGAACTTTCTATGTAGACCAGGCTGGCCTTGATCTCAGAGATCAGCTGTGTCTGCCTCCTGAGTACAAAAATTAAAGGCATGCACCACCATGCCTAGCATGCTTTTTTTTTTTTAATTCGAAAATATTTTATTAGTGTTGTTTTTCTTAAGAAACAACAAGATTACATTGAAAAGCTTACTATAGGTTGGGGAACTTGGAATCAGAGTGGACCGCAAACTCACGTTATAGCATCAGTGATAAATTTCTCATTTTTGTTGAAGCTTGGTAGTACAGTTTGTCAGTAAATAATATTCAAAATTATAGTGGACATAAAGAATTGCAAATTTGGGCTGGAGAGATAGCCTAGCGGTTAAAAGCACCGACGCTCTTGCAGAGGACCCGGGTTCGATCCCCAGCACCCACATGGCGGCTAAGAACCGTCTGTAACTCCAATTCCAGGAGAACTCCAGTTCCAGGGGAATCCGAGACCCTCTTCTGACCTCCGCGGCATTGCACGACACGGGTGCACAAACCTGCATGCAGACAGTACATTCATACACATACAAAAATAAATAAATAAATAATAAAAAAAATTTAAAAAAAAAGAATTGCAAATTTACATTCTAAAATACAATTGCATATTTTTATTTGAGAATTAAATCATTTTAGCCATTACAGTACTATTTCTTTTATTTAATTTAACTTCCCAGACTGTGAGTTTTGCCTTTAAAATTCAATTAGGGGCTCTTCCAAGATGGCAGCTCCCAAAGTGGTCTGAGGGCATTTGGATCCTTAGGGACTACAATTTGGCACTATAAACATTGCCTGAGGGCATCAGGAGACAACAGAGTAAACCCAGGTGTTGGCTGAACCTTTCTTCTACTGAACCCAGGTACAGACCTGGGCTCCTGGCCCTGGAGGATGGGCTGGTAGATTAAGGGTGGTATATAGTGGTTCGGTGAGTACATATCACTGGGTAGGTGATTGAGGTTCACCCCACTTGGATGTAGGGAACTCCTGCTGCATTGCAGGGAAAGCGTTGTGACCTTCCATCCCACAGAGCCAGAAGTGCCTGGGGCCCTCAGGGTATGGGTTTCATAGGCCTAGGGGGTTCAAGCCTGTTTGGGTTTTGTGTGCCTTAGTCCATTGGGCAAACTGTTTGCTAGCTGGGTGAGGGGAAGCCATTTCACTAATGGTCTAAATGATATTATAACCACACAGGTTTGTGGTTGGTTTTCAGTCCATTCATGGCTTGTACTGGACTTCCAGTTATAGATTTGGATTAAAGAGGCATAGACAAGTAGTGAGTTACCTTTGACTGCTGAAAGATATTTTTTGGTCTCTGTGTATTGCGCAAGTGCTACTTTTGGGGCTGTGGGGATAGCGCAGTGGTTAAAGGCTAAGGTTAAGAACCCCAGAAAACAAGTGCTACTTTTGATATCTGTTCTGCCCATTTCAAGATAACTTGAGTCAAGAAATCTAGATTTACTTCCATGAACTAGTGGCATGCACCCCAGAAGGAGACAGTTTAGAAGGACGTGATAATTTTTTTTTTTTTAGCTTAATTTTGTTCAACAGGTATGTTTCCTGTTATTGGAGAACTACAAACAAGGATATGGGGTTTGGGAAATAAAGACACTAGTTATGATTGTAGTAAATTGTATTTAAGATATGCCTAAAATTATTTAAATTTCTCTTATAGGCTTTGCCTGCTTATCCCATGGTGTTAAATTTCTGCCGGTCAATACTTATGCAAGGCTTCCTAGGCTTTATTTTTCAGGTTTTATCTAAACATGATACAGTAATTAAAAGTACCAGATTGGTGTAACTTAACTTTTTTGGATGCTTAGTTCTCATACTTAAGGCCCATACCAATTAGGCCAAGGGATTTATGGGACAATTTTGTTCCTTGTCTTCTGTGGTTAATTGGTCCCACTGCATTTTGTATTGGGGCATCTCTTAAAATGTTCTGTAATTGTGAGTCACCAGGCTTTCCGTGCAGGGATGTCTTGAAGATCCAGGAACAGAACCCAAGCCAGTGTCTAGTCTATAAAGAGGAAGCTCAATAGAGAGTAAAGTCTCCTTGTGCTCCAAAGTGAAGCCTGGTCTAGCAAGACCTAACCTACTCATCAGTAAATAGAACTGGTTAAGAATGGCCAGAAAGAGCCAGCACTGGACACCCTCCAAACCCAACTGTCCCCTGAAGGCCAGAACCTCAAATGGCCTTGAGAAAACAAAATTTGGTTAATCTGGGCTAATTGTGTGGAGAATATAACCAAATGATAAATAGTCAATATATTTCTTTTAGAGTCTGAAAAATTATGTCTCCACACATTGGGTGTAAAGTTATAAGAAATAATATTAAATAGGCATAAAAACCTTAGATCTTGACCTTGATTAACAGAGTAGGTTCACCTGCACCCAAAGGATTCTAAAAGTCCAACATTGTTAATTAATGCTCAATAATAAAATTTCCTCTTTCTTTCTAGCAACCATCTAAGTGGAAACACATATCCTGTCTATTAAAAAGCCTGAAAAGCAGATCCTGAGTTGAGACATCATGGCCAAGTTAACAGGAGGAGAATCCTAATAAAAGGATGCTTTGAAACCCCTTGTCAAGGAATTCTAATGGACTTTTAAGTTGGACATTGAAATTCACCCTGTTCTTACTTCTCCTGGTCCCCTGCCCAGATCATGTACCTAACTACTCCAGCCTTCACTTCACTTTCAAGGGCATGAGTCAAGGATTTTCCCCCTCTATAGTTATTCTTTTTCCATTCCTTTAGATAGACCCTCTGAATTGGGGATATCACAGTTGCCACATCCAACATCTGTTTTCAGCACGGAAGAAGTTAGAGTGGTCGCCATGCTGATTCCCTTCTGGTGATTTGTGTGACCCTTTTCAGAGGGTAACACAACTAAACAGGTGCTAGAAATTGATTAGGCAGATTAGGGATGAGATCCCCCAAATTAACCGGACTCTTTCTCTCCTGAGAACTCATGGCTTCCTGGAATAGCTAGTAAATGCATATCCTTCTGCTAGCCCTGAATGAGCAGGAAAAGAAGAAAGAAAAGAAAGGTTCTACAGACTCTGTCCTCCCAAGACGAGAACCTGCAAACAAACATGTCCACTTAACCCAGCATAAGTGGAAAATTCACTGCCATGAAAACCTTTAACCTCAGGAGGAGGGCTGTGGGTCATGTAGCCACTGAGAAAAGCCTGAAACTCATGCCCAACAGTGGGAGTCCTACATTGTCCTCTGTGCTCCACCATTAGCCTATGACTAGAGGAATGCAGAACCTTGGCACACAGTAGGAGAACAAATCTCCAAGCTCATGTGAGGTAGCCATAGCTCCAACACACAGGAGGGAGCCACAGCTCTAGTTCATAGGAGGGGACCGCAGATCCAGGTTCATGGGAGGGGGACCTCAGCTCTAAATCATGGGAGGAGAGACTGTTCCAAGCTCATAGGAGGGACCACAGTTCTAAGTTACCACAAATATTTCAAAACCACTGTGTAATAAAATAAGTTACTTCTGCTGTGAAGTTACTGACCAGGAATATTATTTAATCCTTTATGATAAGATCTTATTTGCATTCATCCATCCTAGCACCTTGCCATCATATAGATTTTCTTTCATGTTATCACTAGGAAAATGTTAATCCAGGTCCAGGAGTTGTGGTGCCACATGCCTTTAATCCCAAAATTTAAGAGGCAGAGGCAGGCAGATCTTGATGAGTTTAGGGCCAGCCTGGTGTACACACCAAGTTCTAGATGATATCCTGAGTACTACAGTTAGAGACCAGAGCATAGGGAACAAAATATTACCTACCTCGAATGGTCTTTTATATAGTTTATGGGCTTCAGTCAAAGTTGAATATTAGAAGCATAAAAAGAATATTTGAAAATATGGGCATTTGTTTCCCATACAAGAATTTCTAATTCATATAGTTTTATGTAGCATTCAGGGATTGAAACTTTAAAAAAAATAAGGAAAAACTGAGAAATTTTGACATATGACCCTCCAACAAAATACTGGATTATTAATCCTCTATCAGTATCTAGCATCAATGTACAGCATTCTTTCATTATAACTGATGTATGGGAAGACAGTAAACTTTTCAGAGACATATCCTTCTCCCAAATGACCAAAAACTAGCTTTAAAGGTAAAATTTTCTTCTTACAAACATCATATTTCATGCTATTCTATCAATAAAAATATTACATTCTATTTTTTCCCAAAGATATCAGACCAAACTTGCTAGGCAAGTACTATACCACTGAACTATGACTTTACCTACCAGTCTCTTTTATGTTGATGCTCCCACAGTGTGTTTCAAACTTAGCATCTATGTCTAAGTATACACAGTTTCCACTTTCTATCTGTTCTGTGATCCTCTTTCCCACTTTGTCTGGTGGCACTACTGCTACACCTTCATTCTTTCCAAATCCATGTTCTTTTCATGTGAATGTGTCATGCACACTCACTATGACTGCAACAGCAATAGATTGGATTTCTAATCTCCTGAGTAAGGATTTGAGCATGTAACTTCCTTGACCAATAAAGTAATGTGAGAATGATTATGATATTTATAAGGCTCAGTGTAAGATGACTTCTGTGTTCCTCTTTGTGTACTTGTTCTAAGAGTAACAAAGTGATAAAGGCCTCCTCTCCTCGACCTATACCATCAGTCATCCATTCAACTCATAAGACTGGCAAGCTAAATAAAAGGCTTATAGATTGCTATTTTTAATGCATAACTGTTTACTTCACATATTAACATGCCCATGATTTATTTGTTTCCATGCAAGAGCAAGCTTTGTTAATCCCTACTGTGGCTCTCAGAGTTATGGTGGAAGGAACTTTAGAATGACTTCAGCTCTGGATCTGTGACATAGAGGTTGTTTGATCAAAGGCATTCACTTTATCTTACAGAGACTAATTTCCTTAATTAATTGAAGAACTAAAAAAATAAAATAACTGCTTCCACACCATGCTCACATGAAACCAGACTGCAATATGCTGTGTGAAAGGGTTTCACAGTATGTGAAGCAACTGGGCTGTGTGGATTTACCCACTTACCACCTCCACCTGCCAGTTTTGGGGTCATCAATGAACCCTTTGAAAATTTATTCCATTTCCAAACAGTGACACACTGTCTGAGCCCGAATTAATCCTTTGTAGATAGGATTTATGATCTTATAAACTCTGAATCACTGTGTTTAATAAAGAGTCTTGCAGGCATGAGTGGAATCCAATTTCATAATTGCCAGAGTAATTCAATCATTTTCAAATACACAGTTTCAGCAGCCAGAGACCCTGGAGACTGTTCCTACATTACCAAATATACCCTCATCACCATCAGACAGGCCTCTTGGGCAATCTTTCTCTCAAGTTCCTGAGTGCTAAAGGACTCTAGAAAAACTAGGCTGACAGATGTAGCTTGAAATTTTGTATTTAGTTTTGATGAATTTGTTGTTCAGCACATGTAGTAGACAAGAATATTTGCTTTAAAATAAAGTAGTTCCACTTCTAGTTTTCCATATATATTTACATATGTATATACATACAGACATATGTGTGAGTACATTTGAATGAGGAGAGGAGAAATTAAAGAGAGAAGAAACCTGCTTTTCCTCCTAATGTCCAAAATCATACTGCAGGAGACAGCTCAAAACTACTTCAGATGTAACAAATAATGTAAAAATGTTTTCTGATTGCTCATAGGATCTTTAGATTGGATGTGTGGCTATTCCTTCTGGTTGTGAATTCTTTGCTTTGTTCTCTTACTCTTAGGATTGATCCATTCTCAGAGAGAGAGAGAGAGAGAGAGAGAGAGAGAGAGAGAGAGAGAGAGAGAGAGAAAGAGAGACTTTAACCTTTTAAGCACGTATCCACTGTTAACTTAAATTGTAGTGTACAGTGATAAAAAGCAATGCTTTTTGTGAAGCTCTTTCTTCTGACTACAGACATGTACTCTTGGAGAGAGGAGGAAAATTCATAAGATATAAAAATAAATTAAACACACAAGGGTCAGAAAATGAATTTAACTTATAAGGCACAGCTAGCTCTTGAAATCTATGAAATCCCCAGGCCCATCTCCATGCTCTATAAGCACTAATTGCCAAAGGAAGTTGCCCAGCTACTGGAGGTGACTTCACATTGTGGCTCAGCTTTATTAAATCATCATCCATTCTGGGATGTTTTTGTTGATGATGAATCTGACTTTTTTTTCTTTTTTTCTATTTTTTTTTATTATTACCATTATTAAACTTTTTCCATAGGTCACACATCATTTCTCTGTCAAATCTAGAGTCACTTCCCCTTCCATGCCCCCTATCCCACCCAAGTCCCTGCACTCTGCCATACATGTCCTGCATCTCTCTCTGAGTCTCTCCAGAGTTTTTTTCAGTTCTTTTGTTGTTCTCTGCAACTTGTATTGCTACATTATATCTAATATAATATATATTATATATATAAAGTTATATATATATAAAGTATATGATCTAAATATTATATATATATATATCAAAAAAAAAAAAAAAAAAAAAAAAATATATATAATTTATATATAAAATTATATCTAATATATTTAATCTATTAATATATATAATCATAATATATAATTTTCTTTATAATTAATTTGATTATATAATTAAATAAATTTAGATATCTACTTATAATTAATTTTCTAATATAAAATTATATCATATCTAATATATATATAATATATATATTTTAAAATATTTTTAAAAGTTACTACTAACTTTAAATTGCTGTGATTTAATTACTGACTTGAATTGGAGTGATTTTTTTTTCTTAAAAGGCAGACCAGTACATTGATAATACAGAGATAAATAAAACTGCCGGGCGTGGTGGCGCACGCCTTAATCTGGCACTTGGGAGGCAGAGGCACGCGGATCTCTGTGGGTTCGGGCCAGCCTGGTCTACAGAGTGAGTTTCTAGGACAGCCGGAGCTACAGGGAGACCCTGTCTCAAAAAGACCAAAAAAAAAAAAAAGGGAAGGGGGATCAAGACAAGGTGCATGCTTACTGGACTTCATTTGTGGGGACCATGGGAGGGAAAGAACCCAATGTTGAGCAAAAGTGCAGGATTGATGGTTGGGGTTGCCAAGGAGGAACCTTCGAGCACTTCCTTAAGGAAACAAGACATCTTTTAAGTAGGATCGAAAGGTTACTACTGAGACAAACTGTCAGCCATGAAAGGAAACACAGCCAGAATTGACCAGAATCCAATCAACAGCTCCGCAGAGAGAGGACAGTTTTAACTGTCTCCATCCACCTGTGCCCCTTTTCTAAGCCTAGGGAACAATCTGCGGAAGAGGGGGCGTGGTAGAATGTAAAGGCTGCGATTGGGGTGAATGGTGAAACTACAGCGATGTAGTCTGGACACTCATTTGATCAACTTGATTGAACAAACAACCTGTCACCCCCCACTGAATGGTGGGACTGTGGGGTTTGGGCACAACAGTCTGTAGATTGGTTTTGCACGAAGGATGCTTATACTCATGGATTATCACTTATAGATAAAAAATGAAAAAAACCTGAAAGATGCAGGACAGTTGTGGCAGAATACATGATCTGGGATGGGGTGGGGGTGGGGGGGAAGGGAAAGGGAAATATGCCTGATCTGAATTGGAAAATGATGTATGAAATGCACAAACCATCAATAAAAATTAAATTAAAAAAAAAAAGAATGAATCTGTCTTTTAATCATCAGTACTCCTATAGGTAACCCCTCACCCATGGTCCTGTGGTATCTCCAACAGACTTCCTGGTTTACCAAGCTAGAATTATGTGGATATTTTCTTTGATCTATACTTCTTGTGTAAAGATGTTTGTTTTTGTCTCCCCAGGAAGAATTGCACTAAATAGATGTCATTATGGTGAAGTCACTTAACCTCTGCATCTTGCAGTGCCTCCATGTACAAAGTAGAGTGACAGTAATAGAATCTACCTCACAATATTATAAAAGTTAAAGGACTCAGTTTAAAAATGTGGCCTTTTTTTTTTTTACCAAATAAAACTACTGATGTACTAGAAACTATTATTGCATGTCTTCTCTCTGAAAATTTCCCCAATCATTTTAGGGATTGCTCTGCATTCTTTTATTACATTGAAATAATTTTATTTCACATTAGACTGTACTCAGCATAGGAAGAACCCATGGATACTAATATTTTATACCAAAAGCCTAACATCATGCTGACAATGGAAAAAGCAATACAGGTATTTCTGAACAAATGAAAACCAAGTAGAATAATAAAATCCAAAGGCCTTACATATCATGTCCTCTAACCTAGCTCACTTTTGCTTTACAGCTTATCATAAGGAAGATAATCCAATTTAGCATGAATTCACTGCAGAACAGACAAATTCTGGAGCAACTCTAACTTCTAGAGGAGATTTCTTTATATTAAAGTTATTTTGTGATTATATGTAACATCTCATCTAATAGATTATCTCCATTCTCACATGTTATCTTCAATATGATGTTTCTTAAAATTTTAAATAACATATATTGCATTTTACCATACCCTACCCTTTGTCAGCCTAGCAGTCTAATTTTATCCTATCGTATTTCATTTCACACTTCAAGCTCAAGAATTACAGATATTCTCTCCATAAGTGGCTTGTTTGTTATTGCAATTGTGTGCAATCCTGTATAACATACATTTCCCAAAGAATATTTCCAGGGAGTGATATCCGCAGATGCTAGAACTTATGACTATAAAAATAAAAATTTATAATAAGTTTGGAGAATGTTTGTGGTAATATTAAATTGATACTTTTGTAAGATTTCTTAAAGATTTTAATATTCAAATGTGTTTTGTGCATACCCAAAGGCCCTTACAATATATACTTTGTGTCTAAATCATTATTTGATCAAAGAAATAAATTGATTTTCTGAGGGCATATTACATGCCTAATCTTCCAAAGGAAAACTAATTTAGATATGCTTAATTTAATTAATTAATTAATTTATATAAATAAAATTTATATAAATAAATTTATATAAATAAAAATTAATTTAATTAATTTAATTTAATTAAAATAATTTAGATTGGCTTAAAATTTTGATTATATATTAAAGTATTTGAATTATGGCACATGTCCATCCTTCCATGAGGTGGTCTTCCTCTCTGGACCAGGCCTCTCAGTTTCCACAGGACTGTGAGCCCAGAGGTCATTCTGGCCCAGCTGGTAAAGAATCCAGGTCTAAGCCCTGGTAGGGAGGGGAAGGGAGATAGTAATCAATGACAGGTGAAAGAAAAGGGAGGTGGTGTACACCTTTAATCCTAGCACGTGGGAGGCAGATGCAGGTGGATCTTTGTGAGTTCAAGACCAATCTGGTCTACATAGCGAGAACAGCCAGGCTACAGGAAGACCATGTCTCAAGAAAACAAACAAACCAAAAATAAATAAATAAATAAATAAATAAATAAATAAATAAATAAATAAAATAAAAATAAAAGGGAAAGAGAGAGAAAGAATAAAAGATAAGAGGCAGACTCAGAGACAAGACCGGGAGCAATTCCACAAGGGAATAACTGGGTTTGTTGCTGTAATGTGGGGGGTTATACAGGAATTTGTGGGGGTTGGAGACTACAAGATTTCAGGCCATATACTCCAGATCACTACAGGAGTGTGACAAAGCTTTGCCCAAAGCATCAAAGACAGTTGGCTCCAGGCAGGTTTTCAAAGGCAAGCAAGATATCAGCAGGAGTCCAGGCTGGGGGTTGCTTGTTGACTCCCTAAGTGCTTCTGCCAGATGGAATCCCTACAACACATACTAATATCTTGTTAAAAACATCATCTGCTTGTATTTTAAATTTTTAATTTTAGAATTTTAGGATATTTTTAAAATATATTTGTTCATTTTTCTCTTGAACTTGAGATTTATTGAACATTGGGTAGGTATTGTGTAGATGGTGTCTAATTTGAGATTTATCTAATAGTTTTTCTCATGATGATTCTTAGTGTCTTTAGGAAAAATCAAAGGCGTGAGTGTCGTATTCTGATTATATCATATCAAGGTGCATATTAGCAACATATTTTGTCAGTTTACCAATTTAGCTGGAGGTATATGAGATTATGTTTCCATTCTGTGTCTTTTCACATGTTTCCTTGTGCTTTTCTCTGGTAAGATCACTACTACATAAACTTAAGCATGGGTTTTGTTATTTCCTACATATTTGATTTAGTATTGATTTATAACAGTATGGTTTCATGCATATTTATTTTAAATTTTAGCTTATCATTCAATAGCACTTTTATTTTATTTTGATAAAGCATTTAGCTACATTCCCCAGGAGAGCTTTAAACTCACTGTGCTGTATAAACCAGGCTGCCCTTGCATTTGTAATCTTCTGGCCTCAGACTCGAAAGTGCTGGGATTAGAAGTGTGTTACCATGCCTAGTTCTGCTCCATGATTTGATCAAATGCTTGATTATTGGAAGCTCCTCGGGTGAATCCTCTATCTTTTCTATGGAACTGAGCATTATGTTTTGGTGTGCTGAAGTATATATCAATATTTTATTATTTTCTTTTATTCCCTGTTCTTGTCCTCTAACCAACCATTTCTCCAAATAATTCTGTTTTCCTCTGTTAAAGAATGCAATTATAAAGCAAGATCTGGGTGACTGATGTGCTTTTTGCTCCTGAAATACTGTGGCTTTTAAACCTTCAACATATAGACAGGATAATTCTGTAGATAGTTCTGTTTTTAATCTGTTTCTTAACAGAAAGTTGGATGCGAGTTGCTGTTGTGTTTTCAACTTATAGTTCATGATCACAGAAGTCA
The DNA here is from genome assembly GCA_009823505.1 of Rhizomys pruinosus. Lineage (NCBI taxonomy): Eukaryota > Metazoa > Chordata > Mammalia > Rodentia > Spalacidae > Rhizomys > Rhizomys pruinosus. The sequence continues at coordinate 908,702 of VZQC01007999.1, forward strand.
TTCTAGCTTTCTTTCCTTGCTCATTTGTAACCGTCACCCTACCAATAGGCAACTGGGTTCTATCATTTGACGTCCATAAATTTATTGGTGCTCAGGTCATTTATTGTGACATTTTGGATTGTTAAATAGTTTATCCAGTAGAAGTAACTTTAAACTAGAATACTGTGTTATGTATAATCCATGTTACATGAATTTCCATAATTTGTTACTTCAGCAAATGTTTCCATCACTTCCTCCAGCAAGATTGTTATATTATCATTGCTACTTGCGATCAAGTCTGAATTATACCAATAATGTCATATATTTTTAACTTTCCATTAGATCAACTCCTTCTCTTCACAGACACATGATTTCTTTCAAGGCATTATATTTTGTTCTTTCTTTGGCCTCCACGTTTTAGGAAAGACATTGATCTATAGATGTGATCATTGTGATCAATGGAAGTAACACAGTTTTGAGGGTCATCTCTAGTAGTGTCAGGTCTTAGGACTAAATTTTTTGAAGGAAGAAGTAGTTATTTTGAGTATCCAGTGGTGGTCTACGTCTCTCTAGGACTTGACTTGCTCATTTGCATTAATTTCTTCATATTTTTTTCTCACATCCAATCTGCAAGGTTCTCCTTAACAATTATTCTTCTGGCATCAAATGTCTCAGGTGTATATGAAATGTCTCATGACCAAGAAATCCTTGATATTGAATGCATATTCATTGCCAACAATTTGCAAGGTAGTTTACTTCAATTTACTTAAGTGGTAGTCAATCTAATTTATGAGAAATTCAACTCTGCCATAATCATTTATAAATGAGGAATTGAAGGCTTAGGAACAGTGGTAACTTATCCAGACCTACCCAGTTGTGGAATAATAAAAGAAAAATATACAGTTCTGAAAATTTCATTCCTATTTAACTTTTAAAAAATTATATTATATTAATTATATTATATTATACTATATTATGTTTTATGTGTATGACTTTATTGCCTGCATGCATGTAAGTGTATGTAAGTGCATGTGATGCCTGAGGAATTCAGAAGAGGTTGTCAGGTCCCCTGGAACTGGAGTTATGGACAGTTGTTAGCTGCTGTGTGGGTGCTGGGAATCAAACCATTTCTGTAAAAGCAGCCACTACTCTCGATCACTAGGCCATCTCTCCAGATCCCTATTTAACACTTTATAGACCTGCCTACATTTGAAAGTGACTACTTGTCACTGTACTGTTATGTGTGGTATCTCTTTAGAAGTTTTTGAAGATAAGAACTATTTTATTGTTTTAATCCCAGCTTGTGTCCTCAGTACTATGAGAATGCTAGTATTTACTGATTAATTGTATATGCATATGCAGCAAGCTCATAATTAGTAAGCTCACCAGGCATGGTGGCACAGGCCTTTAATCCCAGCACTCAGGAGGCAGAGGCAGGTGGATCTTTGTGAGTTCAAGGCCAGCCTAGTCTACAGAGTGAGTTTCAGGACAGCTGGGGCTACAGGGAGACCCTGTCTCAAAAAGACAAAATAAAATAGTGAGCTCATCTTCAAAGTCACAGACGTTTTGCTTTCCTCTATCATGGCCTTCCAGATTTTCTTCAAACAAACCACCTTTGTCATAGACATTGCATTTGGTGTTTCCTTTGTTTTCTTCAGTGAGGAGAATGTACACACAACCTTCTTTCTCACATAAATCATTGCTTTACTCAACCTCCTAGGAGCACTTTTCATAGACTATGCTATCTAGAAACAACTTGTCTATCTTCTTCTTCCTTGTTTACTGTGAATCCACAGAAGTCATCACTATCTTTTAAGAACTTGTTTCTCTCTTCCTCACATTCCTATTTTCATGTCTTGACATCCAGCATTATGTGAAGGTAAACTGGTATCATAAAAGTGGCTGTCTGATCAGGTGGGTCTAGTGTTCTTGTAAGAAAAGAAAGATGGGGCCTGGAGAGATGGCCTAGCGGTTAAGAGCGGCGACCACTCTTGCAGAGGACCCGGGTTCGATCCCCAGCACCCACATGGCGGCCAAGAACTGTCTGAGACTCCAATTCCAGGAGAACTCCAGTTCCAGGGGAATCCGACACCCTCTTCTGACATCTGCGGCATTGCACGACACGGGTGCACAAACTTGCATGCAGACAGTACATTCATACACATACAGAAATAAATAAAATTAATAAAAAAATTTAAAAAAAAGAAAAGAAAGATGAGCCAAGGATACCAGTAATCTAATTTGTCTCTCTCCTTGTCCCTCCCTCTTATATGCACAGACAAAAGCCCATAAAAGAACAACAGAGAGAAAAATTTTATCATCAAGCTGAGTGGAAAGACTTTATTTGAAATAAACCCTGCTTTAAGAACTGCTAGAAAATCAGCAACTCTCATTTAAACTCCTGAATCTGTGGCATTCCTTATGGGCAGCTCAAGCAGAAAATATTCGATTGTTATTTCCATTAATATATATTTGTGTGTTTTTCTCTGTCTCCTAAAGTATATGCTTCTTTGAACAAGGAAGTTTCTCTTTTTAAGTGATTTTATTAAATATTTGTGATTTTCTTTTTTTATGTTTTTTTTTTAATGTGTATGAATGTACTGTCTGCATTTAGGTTTGTGTACCTGTGCCGTGCAATGGTGCAGAGGTCAGAAGAAGGTGTTGGATTACCCCAGAACTGGAGATAAAGACGGTTCTCATCTACCATGTGAGTGCTAGGGATCGAACTCGGGTCCTCTGCAAGAGCAGTCAGTGCTCTTAACCGCTGGCCATCTCTCCATCCCCAATATATTTGTGATTTTCATAAAATATTGTATGCTATTTAGAGCTCTTCCCTTCCCTACAACAACTATTATTGCCTCCTGGCCAGTTCAATGTAATGTGCGTTTATCTATCTATCTATCTATCTATCTATCTATCTATCTATCTATCTATCATCTATCTAGCTACCTACCTATCTACCTACCTACCTAACTTGCCCACAGAGTGTAATTTGTGTTCCCATATGACCTTCAGGTATGGACCCACTAGAGCCTGGTCAGTCTACCAAAAGTCATATACTAGAATGAGACTGATTCTCTTCTGTCCAGCAGTCGTAGGTTGCTTAGGTAAGGTTGGAAATTTTACCCAATAAGGAAGTGTCTTTTGGGTCATTTTTATATTTCATTAGTAAGCAGTCCCAATTACAAAGAAGATGCTCAATAAAGTTACATAAATATATGTATAAACAGCCAGAAGAATAGATGATTATGCCTAATTCAGAGTAATCATAAATCCACAGTCATTCCACCATGAACATAAACAGTATTGTCAAACAATCAAAAATAAAAGGTGTTTACAAGTTGTCTAGTTTAAAATATTTTCTAATAGAAAATTTCTTCTTAGATGCATCCAGTTAAAACAGTGTTGGAGTTGGAGTGGCCAGTGGCTCAGAGCCTGAACAGTATATACAAGGCTCTGAGTTTTCATTTATGAAATAATACATTTCATGGTTAAAAGTGATTCTACTTTTAGCTATACAAAATATGCTGTGGTACCCACATCTACATTGTTTCACTTCCGCTCTCAGCCGTAAATAAATCAATGAACCATAGTATTTGCTCCTGGAAATTTCTGACGTATTTGCAGAAATATCCACTAATATCTCAGTTCATCTTTATCCTTAATCTGCTGTGTCCATAGCCTATTAGCGTGCAAAATTCTCCATTATCAAAGTAAATGAACAAACAGACAATATTCTTTCACTCCATTCAAGCAACCAATTTTAATTGTTTCTTTCAGGACCTAGCAGGAAGCTGGGTTTGCATTAAATTGATGATTCTTCATGCTTTTTGCCACTCCTCTTCCTCCAAATCTAAATTTGTATAAAACTATTTTGATCAAGTCATCGATATTCTCTAATTTTTCACCTGTTCTTGTTTGCTTTCTATCCCTGTGAGAAAATACTCTGACCCAAACCAACTTGCGGAGGAAAGAGTTTGGTAGTACATATTCCAATTACAGTTCATCTTTGAGGGAAACCAAGGCAGAAACTTAAGCAGATCCAGAACCTGGAGGAACTGTAATGGAGACCACTGAGGAGCTGCTGCTTACTGAATTGTTCTCCTGGCCAGGATTCAGTATGCTTTTATTTACAACCCAGGATAACCTGCTTAGTATTGGACTGGCCGCTACCACAGCATTCAGTCAAACCAGTATCATAAGGGAGATGTTTTCACATTATCTAGGTTGGCTTCCAGATTAAGATACCATTGTAGTCCTTTGAACTACAGCTCTGGAGCCAAACATGAGGGATAATGGCCCCGGAACAGAAATTATGTCATTCCAAGTTCCGTGTTCCAACATGGAGGCAAGTTTATGAAGTTTCTATAGGAAGAGACCAAATAAAGCCATAGATATCAAAACACTTTTCAGATACATTAATTGAAACATTAAGTAGGCATCTACAACAAAGCAGAAACATAGTAGCTTCTGAGTTCAAACTGTATCAGATAACAGTCTTAGCCTTTGGTTGGAGGAAACTAAAGTTTTGTTAAGTTTATACATTTGAAAGGTATTTATCTATTAGTCATGGGAGGTTAAGTCAGACACAGAGATGGGCTAGTTTAGGGGCTAAGGACAAATTGTAATTACACTCTGTACCTGCAACATTCTAAACTCTCCACAATCATGATCACTAAGTAATGAATCAGCCTTGCAGAATGTAGAAGGTTCCATTTGAAAGTGCAGGGGTTTTAGGGAAATTTCATTCAGACAAGCATTTCCAGAATGTGTTTCATTTTCTTCCCTTCATACCCCTTCTATTGTGTCAAACCCACACTCTGGTCTTACAGTCTTAGAGTCCTGTATTCTTTTTACCTTAGCATTGTTGTCATCAGACACTGGAGATAGAAATCTGAGGCAGACTACTTATGAAGCAAACGTTTATCTCACGTGTTTGGAGATTCAAAGTTTTGGTGCTATCATCAGTTTCACTCTTCTTAGGACCCTTCAACTTTTCCAGCATCATGGTAGAAAGCCAGAACTGGAAGCACGGTCAAGAGATTCTCTCTTGATATAGGAAACCAGAAAGGCAGAGAGAGTCAGACTTAATATTTTATAACAATTATGTCATTTGAACTGGATTAGTCCATTTTAAGAATAGAGTCCACAATGACCAAATAGACCTCTCACTATGTCCCACCACTTTAATGTTCCATCAACTCCCACCTGGCTACATATAAAAACATGAATCAGCCTATGAGCCTTCAAGAATGCTAGAATTATACCCTAAGCATTGAAATTTGTCTATCTTCCTTCAGAACTTAACAGGTTTAGTACCAGCTGTAAATTGTGCTTGCTCCAACTCAAGGGCTCCAATTTCCCTGCCCTACCCCTTCTCCCTCATTGAATGTTAAGGCCTTATTTGATTTTTAATGCCTTCTGAAATTTAGAAGAAATAATCACAAATATCCAGATATGCTTTGGTATATATCCAAGGCAATTTTCCAGCCTAAATACTAACAACAGATCAGAATGTTAAGTGTCAAGAAAGTAAAGAAAAACTACTTCCACCATAAGTTCCCAAAGAGATTGGTGTGTTCTCAAACAATCCAGTAAGATGGTAGAGAAAAGAAACTTTTTTAGATGTATAAAAATAACTTGAAAAGATATTTAAATTTTAGCAAGAGAAAGGAAAAAAAGGCCATTTTTTTCCAGTCACAGGGAGATACTTGTCTTGACAGCACTCAGAGAACAATCTGAGCTAAAGGGATGCAGGGGGAGGAGCTGCATTGCTTAATACAATTCTTTTCCTCTCTTGCCCCCACACCTTAGACAGTACATTAATCAGCTTCCACTGACTGTCTTTCTCGTTCCTCTTTTAAATAATACCTGCTCCAAAATGTGAGATGATGCATGTGTTTAATTCCTAGAAGAGATGGCTGCAGATACAGAGTTCATGGGAGAAAGGATGCAATTATAAAGCAGGTCTAAGGAGAATGAAGTGGGCGTGAAGATGCTGAATTGTATTCTTTGTTTTAACTGAATCTTTGGAGATCCTGAGACATCAATTCTTAGCTAATAGAGCTGGAATAAGCCTCCTAGAAAACATTTAAAACCCTGATTTTAATGATAAGAAACTGAGCCAAAGAGAGATAAATGATAATCACAGAATACAGGGACCCAGCTTCTAATCTCATACTAAAAGCTTCATATAGGCCCATCATGTGGGAATTCACAGCATTCTGATGGTTGTGGCCTTTCCTCGGAATTTAATCTTTGAGTACTTAGCATCTGGCCACTACTTTATTGGATATACTCTCTTACATTTACAACAAATTATACTTACCAAATCATGCTAGAATTTTTTTAAACCATCAACAGATTTAACAGTGTAAAGATAATTTTTCATAGTAATTTCTTTGAGTTAATCAATTATGTTGATTTTTTAACCTCTAGTATCCTGGTTCTTCTTAACATTTTTTTTTTACCCAAATTTAGTACTTGAGTAGATTAACAGGCTCTCTCCTGTGTCCAGGAGGCCATAATGTCTGGTGTTTACTTAGGACTCTGCATTCAGTCCTCTTACTGGGGCCCTCCTAATGTAACTAGTATTACTAAGTTGGTGAGCAAGGAGTCAGGAAGAAATGTATGGATAAGATTCACCCCAGCAAGCCTAGAAAGCCTGATCCAGAAAACCTGTGCAACAGTTATGCAGATTCTGTCCATGATTCACAAATCCACCTGTTTTCATGTATATTAAATGACAACCAGCTATTTCACTAACAGTCAGACCTGCTCTTTTGTTTCCAACCACTCTCTGCTGTATAGCTCAAGCATATTTACATATGATTCAACCCAGTGTCCTCCCTCAGCTACCCCCCCTCCTATTTCCCATTCTCTGCCTCACCAACTTCCTGTTCCTGGAGATCAAGATACACCATCTTTTTTCCAGATTTTCATTTATCTCTGCCCCTTCATCTGAGCAGTACCTGTAATGCCTTAAATGTACATAGTGATTAACATTCAAATTCACTTGTCTTGATTTATGTAAACCTTCAAATTATTTGATGGTTGAAATAAAACTTACAGTACTCTTCTTCAAACATTTTTAAACAAATGTTTCATTCACATTTCCTATAAACCATTTTTTGTCACATTTTAAATACTTTATTTTCCAGTGAGTATTTATTAAACTTGGAATAACGTTCTCAGAGTGTGGTGTCTCCGAGTATCAGTTACACTCATAGTTTTGGTTTGATCAGGCTCTATATTGAAACCTCTGAGAGAAGAAAGAAAAAAAAGACAACAAAACAAGCTATGTCTCTACAGCCTTATTCTGAATGTTGAAGTAATCAAATCCTTTTGATTGTAGGACTGAGCTGTCTGTGTGCTGTACTTGCTGGCTGTCAATCAGATTTTGCTCCGTTTTTAGAAATCCCTGCATTTCTTGGGGCTGGAGGGATGGCCTAGCGGTTAAGAGCGACGACCGCTCTTGCAGAGGACCCGGGTTCGATCCCCAGCACCCACATGGCTGCTGAGAACCGTCTGTGACTCCGGTTCCAGGAGAACTCCAGTTCCAGGGGAATCCGAGACCGTCTTCTGACCTCCGCGGCATCGCACGACATGGGTGCGCAGACCTGCATGCAGACAATACATTCATACACATAAAAATAAATAAATAAATAAAAATTAAAAAAAAAAAAAGAAATCCCTGCATTTCTTGTTCCATGCCTACTTTTAACCTTTAGTGAACAAGAATGCTCTAAGTCTGAGTCTGGCTTTAAAATCAAAATTTAACATAACTAGAGGGTAAGACCCAATTGCTGAAGACCCTACTAGCTTTGGATTCAGGACAAAGAGTAATCAACTTCACAGTGCTTGGGAATCTCTCTCTCTCTCTCTCTCTCTCTCTCTCTCTCTCTCTCTCTCTCTCTCTGTCTCCCCCTCTCTCCTACATTAGGTATTGCTATAAGGTACTATACAAACTGCTGTGAGAGAAAAGACACCAATAGTTTTACCGAGCACTGGATCTGCGTGCTGTAACTCCCACGCGCCCCGCAGGATGCGCCGGCTGGTTCACTAATGGTATGATCCTTCTGGGTGTAACCAACCATTTTCTCCTCTCTTTGGCTAAGAGAGCTGCTCCTTAAGAGCTGCTTCTGTAACCTAAGAGGTGCCTTAATGAATCTTGGAAGTTTCACCATGCTCAGACATATGTAGTTTGCTTATTTCCTGAGTCTCATGGGACCCCCACCCCCTTCCTGGAGGGAATTTGTCAATTCTGAACAAATTTTCACATAATACTCTTAAAAATACTTATTAGTTAAATCATTAAATGCTGGGATAAAAAATTAATATAAATTAAATTAGTTTATTGAGTGAGTTTGTGCTTGCTGGTGATGTGACAAAGTTCCTAGAAAGATAATTCTACTCTTCAGAGAAGGTTTCGCACATTGTCACTTGAAACTGATCACAGAGAATAGACATTATATCTTCTTTGTGTTATCTATTCTCATTACTGAATGTTTCCAAAATACAGAAAAGTTGAGATAAAACCATAATAAATCTAAAAGTATCTACAATTTTTCTTCAGTGATTACCAATATTTCATCAGTCTTTTCTCACCCCAAATCCCAATTCAATTTTTCTCTTAGATTATGTTAAATCAAATTCTGGACATTTAGCTGTTTCTTGTATAAATAAATATTACTGCACCTAAGGGCATTGAAGCTACGGGGCCCACCTCTGATTTCCCTAGAAAGTCTGAAAATATAAACATCTACTCTTCCATCCCTTCAAATTTCGATTAGCATATGAAAAGACAGGCACCTGGGCTTTATTGAAGCCCAATAAGGAAAAGCTACTTTCTCCAGGACAGACTCTAAATTCTATCTCTGGCCAATTCCAAACTACCCAAAGCATAAGAGTTAATCCTGTTGTTCCTGTCCTTCACCTGATCAAGCGGCTACCCCTCAGGAAGACTGATTCAAGTAACGAAGGAAAAGAAAGGAGTTTTATCCCATTAATGAGATGATACACTTTTCCTTCTGAGAAACTTTCTCTTCTCCATCTTTTTCCATCAGGATGAGATATGGGATATCAACCATCTGTCCTGCTGAATTTTCTGAGTCCTAAGTTTTCTTTTCTTCTCTTTACCCTATTCTCAGTTACTGGCCAAGGTTAAGTACTCTTTCTCTGCAAATCTGAGGTTTTCATCTTTGAATCCCCCTCCTTGTCTTTTTGTAACTCAACTGCCTGTCTGCCAAGAAGTCACCTGCTGAGGCCTAACTCAAAGAGCATAACTTTACCTGTTCCTCTTCCCCATCTCCCTGTTCTGAGACTCTGCTGCAATTTATATGTTCTCTTTTCTGCTATTTTTCTTGTAAACTCTAAGACAATTGCCCTCGAGCTTCTTTTTAAGTCTGTTTCTAAACATGGGTATCAATTAAACTAAGAACCCAAATAGGGAAATTCAGTTTTGCCAGTAACATGAACACTCAGCTGCAGTTTTGCAAATAACAAGAGTTAGTAGTAGTAAGAGAATTTCATAATATCATTGGTTGAACTAAGATACAATATACATTTAAATTTTGAGTCTACTTGACTCAAAACACAATAAGGGATGATTATTTCATTTATCATGTCTTTTAAATGTCTTTTATGTCATAATTGCAGATTTTATATCTCACCTTCAATATATTTTCTCTTACTTTTTCTGTATTTTGATTCTCTTCTGTCTTATCATAGCTCCTAGGCAACCAGGCAGAAATAGGGATTTTTTTTTTACATGTTAGAAATTAAATAATTTTTATAGTTGAAACACATATGTTATAAACCTGCTAACATCAGACCACGTAAACACGGAGAATTTTCTGAGTTTATCAATACATTGAAGAATGCAATTTCACTCTTTAGTTCTTTATAAAACAAAGCATTAAAACAAATTATGAATCAATTGTAACTGAAACATGCACCTATTTCCGGGGTTAATTTATAAATAAATACAGAGGATCTAGATAGATGGCTCAGCAGTTAAGCTCTTTGGCTGCTCATTCAGAGGAGCTGAGTTAAGTTCTCAGTACCTACCTGGTGGCTAAAACATTTCCATAACTCCAGCTCTAGAGGATCAGGCATTTGATGTATACATTTCTGAATCATATATTAAAGAGGAACTTAACATCAGTCCTTTTATTTGCAATTTATATAATTATTCCCAATATGGAAATCTTGATTCTTAATAGGAATACTAAATGTAATTTAAATCTTAGTCGGTAGTGTTTTGGCTTTTAATTAAAATACATATATATATATATATATATATATATATATATATATATTTAAAATAAAA
>VZQC01007999.1:920103-1089974 GCA_009823505.1 Rhizomys pruinosus
AATTTTATTTATTTCTGTATGTGTATGAATGTACTCTGTCTGCATGCAAGTCTGTGCACCCGTGTCGCGCAATGCCGCGGAGGTCAGAAGAGGGTGTTGGACTCCCCTGGAACTGGAGTTCTCCTGGAATTGGAGTTTCAGACGGTTCTCAGCCGCCATGTGGGTGCTGGGGATCGAACCCGGGTCCTCTGTAAGAGCAGTCGGCGCTCTTAACCGCTAGGCCATCTCTCCAGCCCTATTTCTTTTATTTTGAATAAATTTCTTTTAAATTGTAAATTGAAATGAAAGTAAATCATTGTGGATATCTCATTTTATTTCATTTTAATTCTTTTCATTTATTTACTTTTTATTGAACTTTTATGCATTACAGACAAGCTATCTCAATCAATCTTAATCACCTTTGTGCCCTTCCCTTTTATCACCCTTCCACAGTGCCCACAGTGCCTACTGGAGTTCATTTACTCTGTCATTTGTGAAAACCTGTGATAGTTTTCTTTCTTAGCTTAATTTAATTTTGTTTGTTATGTTGATCTCTACTTCATCTAGTTCCTAGCAAATGACATAATTTTGCTGTCACCTATACAAATCCTAGTAATGTATGTATATATAATGTATTCAATAATAAGTTGTTAGATAACAAAGCTGTTTATCTAACCATATCCTAGTTATTGTAATTTTTTGGCAATACTAATAAATGTAAAAGCAACCTTGAGGCTTGTTAACTTAGATGTCCAGTTACAATTAAGTGAGTGGTATAGCTGGGTCCAAGGGTAGATATATTTTTAGATTTAATTTTCAGGAAATCTATATTGATTTCCCAAGTAGCTGGGCAAATTGACATTGGTTCAATCATTGTACTTGGGTTACTTTTCCTCCATACATTTTTGTAACTTTGCTATGCATTTCCTTAATGATAGCCATTCTGAGTGTGGTGAGATATATACCTAAATTAATTTTTAATTTATAGTTCTCTGATACTAAGGTTGTTGAAAATTGTTTCATTTCTCCTGTTCAGTTGTACTTCATCATTTGAGATATTTATATTCATGTTATTAGTCCATAATTGGTTTCTTTACTTATTTTGATATAGTTTCTCTGCAAAAATAAAAATAGATAAAATTATATAATTCACATGGAAGTATGAAAAGCATTGAATAGTGACAGAAATACTGAGCAAAAGAAAAGAATGTATCACCATTCCTTTTTTTTATTCCAAAATATGTTTAGGAATTCACATTTTCCCCCTTTAATTTTATATTACTCTAAAATATGAATACATACCTTCCACCCCTATACAGTAATGACAGAGTCTGAAAATAATTGGTAGGTCAATTCTAGAGCCAGTTAAGAGATTTACATTACAACAACACAGTTCCTTTAAGATAAAAAGAAATATAACAATAATGTTTGTAGATAATAATGCTTGTAGAGATGGAAAGGGGTAATATATATATATTATATCTCTCAATATAATATATATATATATATTGAGAGATAGAGTCTTCCTTTAGTCCTAGCTGGCCTGGAGCTCTCTATTTAGACCTGGCTGACCTTGGACTCACAGAGATCCACCTGCTTCTGCCTTCCTAGTGCTGGGATTAAAGTGTGCACTACCACACCCGGTGTAAAAAGATATTTAAAACTGGATCTCCGTGACTAGGATTCAGTCAGGAACCTGGAGAATTTGCACTGCAATTCCAATATTAATATGTTTGAAACTATTTCAAATAAAGTTTCTTGTAGAAAAAAAAAATTCAGCATCCCTTCATAAAAAAAAAAAAAGATAAAAAGAAATATAACAATAATGTTGTTCAGCTTGCCTTTCAACTGGGGATTTGGTATTAGCATCCACAAATGAAAGAAATCATTCATTTGTTTTTCTGAGACTGTTACTTCACTTAGCATAATGGCTTCTAGTTCCATCAATTTACCTGCAAAGTTCATGATATCATCTTTCTTTACCGCTGAATAGAACTGCATTGTGTAGATGCACCACATTTTAATCACCGTTTCTTATTTTAAGTTTTTATTCTTCAGAGCAAGAATATTGGCATAGAAATCAGGCTTATTATTTAATAAAATAGAATGGGTTGCAGACATGAAATAAAACATCTACAACCATATGTTTTTTGGCAATGGTTCCAAAAGCATACCTTCAGCAGCATCTTCAGCAAATAGTACCGGGAAATCCATGTATCTAGATTCACACATAAAAGAAGGAAATTATCTTCCTATCTTTCCTTCTGTAAAAAATCAACTAAATGAATAAAAGACTTAATGTAAGAACTAATATTCTGAAACCAATAGATGAAAACATATGGAAGAACTTCAAGATTTAGGCAAGGACTTTCTGGAAAGGATTTTAATAGCTCAGGAAGTAAAATTAGATATTGATTAATGTGATTGCATACATTGAAAAGCCCCTGTACAACAAAGGAAAAAATTAATAGAATGAAACTCTGGCCCACAGAGTGGAAGAAACATCTTTGTTAGCTTTACATCTAACAGAGGAATAATACCTTGAATATTTGAAGAATTAAAAAAAAAAAAAAAGCTTTCTTCTAAGTTAGCATTTCCTCCTTTCTCTTTGTTTTTGGTACAGGCAGATGTAAGCTCATGCTCTGACCAAATTCCAGATATAATTGATATTATGTAGGGTGTTTATCTCTCTGCATATGGATAATTTCATTTATCACAATATCCTCAGACATTTCTTTATTACACACATACACACACACACACACACACCCCTACACACACCATGGTCTTCATCAGTTCATCTTTATTTGTTGCTGTTGTTTTATAAGATTTGACCAAATTCCAGATATAATTGATATTATGTAGGGTGTTTATCTCTCTGCATATGGATAATTTCATTTATCACAATATCCTCAGACATTTCTTTATTACATACACACACACACACACACACACACACACACCTACACACACCATGGTCTTCATCTATTCATCTTTATTTGTTGCTGTTGTTTTATAAGATTTGGTTTGTTAAAAACAACCCTTTAATCCTAATAATTGGGGGGAAGTGCAAGGGAGATCTCTGTTAGTTCTAGGCCAGCCTGTTTTACATAGCAGGTTCCAGACCAGCTACAGTTACTTAGTGAGACCCTGTCTCAAAAACCCATCTGTTCATCATTTGATGACCTTTTTCAAAACTACCACACCACCAACACAAAGGTAATGTTACAGCTGTGTCTTCAACTTCAAATGTTTTCATGATAATGCATTTTGTAGATCATTTGATACTCATAATTTAATTGTTATTTCCTTGGAAGAAACTTCATTCTGTTTTCCTTAAAAGGCTGGGAAAATTCACATCCTCACAGTCACTGTGCAAGGGCCTCTTTTTTATTCTACGTATTCCTAGCAACACTTGTTATTTAGCATTGTTAATAATAGTCATTCTAACAGAAATATTTGATGTGTCATGGTAGTTTAACTTTGCATTTATGCAATGATTAGTAGTATTGAACACATTTTCTAATATGGTTTCCAGTTCTGTGTTGAAACACTCTGGCCAAAACAACCTGGGGAGGATGGGGTTTATGGGCTCTTATACTCCCAAGTGACAGTCCATCCCTCAGAGATGTTCATCAACAAGAACCTGGATCCATAAACCAAAGCAAAGAGCAAAGAAGAACACTGCTTAATGGCTTGTTCCCCCTGAATTGCAGAGCTACTTTTCATAAATAGCCCAGGATTACTTCCCAGGGATAGCAATCAGAAATATCCCCCACAAACACGTCCATGGACCAGCCTGATGGAGGACATTCATCAGTTGAGGTTCCCTCTTCTCAGTGATTCTAGTTTGGCAAAAATGAACCAGCACAACTTTTCATATATTAACTAACTATTAGGTATTTTGGCAGCTTCTCTTGGGAAATACCCATCTGTCATCTAAACTTTTAAAACTGAATTATTTATTTTGCTAAATTGTTTTCAAATTTCTGTTTATACTTTAGATATTAAGCTTTATTAGATTATTAGCTTTAGAGTTTGAAAATATTTTATAAAGTTCTGTCAGTTATGTTTTACTGTGTCTGTACATAACTTCAATTTTGGGGAAGTTTGTAAGCTTGATGAAATCTCACTTAGATAACATTTCTTGTTTGACTGCACTTTTAGTTTTATGCCTAAAATCATATTTATTGAGACTCAATTTTCTGTTTATTTTATAAAAATATGTACAAACTTCAAAATTAACCAAAGCATTTCTTCATTTAGAACATGGTATTATTAACTAGGTATAGTATCACAGATGCCTATAATCACATCTCTTGAAGAAAGGCAGAGGATCATGAGTTTAAGGCCAGGCTGGTTTTGCACAGCAAGATTCTGTTTCAAAAAGCAAAACTATAATAAAAATACCTTTTTGGTTTTTTTTTTAAAAAACACCTTTTTAAAATTTTATTTATTTTTGTATGTGTATGAATGTACTGTCTGCATGTAGGTTTGTGCACCCGTGTCGTGTAATGCTTCGGAGGTCAGAAGATGGTCTCAGATTCCCATGAAACTGGAGTTCTCCTGGAATTGGAGTTACAGATGGTTCTTAGCCGCCATGTGGATGCTGGGGACTAAACCCGGGTCCTCTGCAAGAGCGGTCAGTGCGCTTAACAACTAGGCTATCTCTCCAGCTCCCCCCCACCCCCAAAATACCTTTTTCTTAATCGCATCCTTAGTTTTCTTCTTGGTACCTACTCTTAACTGTTTTTTAAAGTAGATTTAATTTATCCTTCATGTTTTGGTGTATACAACTGTACCCATGTATAGCTATGATTCTTTGGTCACCACACATAAATATTGAATTATAAAGCCTCACAATTAATATTTTGAAAGTAGTCTATATCCTATGAATACATTGTGTTATATTCTTTGTGTGCATTTTCATGGGATCCTTCTTTGGAAATATAGGCTGTTTGGTAGAAGATTATTGAAGAAACAATAAAAATCAGATGTACATGTCATTTCTTGTTTCCATGGTTTAAGTAACTTTAAAGAAGCTGCTGTGAATTGTTGCAAAACCCACTGGATCTTCTCTTCCTCTTCCTTTTCAAATGAACTCTCCTCTCCAGGGAAGGTTGTTTTCCTGTTATACTGTGTGAGATGTATGAAAGTTCCACTTCAGAATCTTTAATACAGACAGAAATTACTTTCTCTCACACATCTGTCTAGCCATATTTTCTTCATAATTCAGGGCACATACCGAACTCCAGATTTTCCATGTATTGTTCCATGACCAATCCATCTAGTATTGCATTTTTTCTGCTTTGAAATTGCATAACAAGATTTTTCCTCCTAGAACATAATCAGTAACCATCCTATAGTTTTATTGATATGTGGCATATGTCAGTATCATATTATTACAATGAAATATTGCATTCATGTAAGGCAGAAATTATCACAAGATTTTTTTCTGTTTCTCTCATAACTCTATCATTGAATTGATTACAAGACAAGCATGCAATAAAAGTACTTACCAAATTGAATTAAATCAAATTAGATTGATTCCCTGAGACCATCAGCATTTTTTTTGCAGCATGATACAGAGCTTTCCTACTCAAAGCAAGCATACTTTTCTGGTATTCAATATGAATGGTATTTTCAAAACTGGTTGCAGGATGCATCTTATGTAGCAATAGAAAACAATGACTTTATCCTAGCACTCAGGAGGCAGAGGCAGGTGGATCTTTGTAAGTTCAAGGCCAGCCTGGTCTACAGAGTGAGTTCCAAGACAGCTGGGACTACAGGGATACCCTGTCTCAAAAAGACCAAAAAAAAAAAAAAAAAAAGAAAGAAAACAATGACTTTATGCATATAGATATGGCTGAGAACACAGGCATGGGTAGGAGAAACTGGTTATATTTGCAAGGTTTGCTTCCGATGGGTAGAGTAAGAGGGCAAAATTGATTTGATAAATATTAAGAAATATTGTGTACATTAAACAATTCTCATTGAACCAAATCAATGACTAATAGAAGATGAGGAGATTTTTGGACCCATGGTTCTGACACTACAGTGTTTTTCTGTTTTGTTCTTTTTAGCTATGTTACAGTGGAGGATCACCTAGCTTCACTGATGAAAGAAATAATATGTTCTGCATACCTGTTCAGAGGATAAATGGCACCAAACATTAAAATGTTTTCTTTGACTTTATCTATACTAATTATAATTGCAGAAATATAGACTTGAAATAAGAATGATCATATTAATTACTTTCTGGGTTGCTCAGACAAGACATCTGCCAAAGACAATTTAAGGGAGCCAGGGTTTATTTGGGCATGTAATTCCTGGGCATTGAGGATCATATCAGGGAAGTCTTAGTGGCCGGAACTTGAAGCTACTGATTCCATGAAGTGAATGAATTGATAAAGACATTGAATTCACTGTCAAGAGGCAGAGAGTGATGCACGTTCACATTCAGTTAGATTTTTCCTTTCAATGCAGACCAGCTTAGGAAATGCTGTGGCTTTATGTAAGGGTAGGTATTCCCACTGATTTAATTGAATCAGAAGAATCACTCAGAGGCCTGCCCAGGGGCTAACCTAATCTAAAGATTGCTCTCTCTCAAAAAAAAAAAAAAATAAAATAAAAAGATTGCTTTCTCCAGGTGTGTCTGGAGCATTCTCTCATAGCTAATTCTACATTCTGTCCAGTCAACAATGTGAACTCTAACAAGGATAGAAAGACCAAAATACAAAGATTTGATGACAATTTTGAAAGTTGAGCTCAGACTCTGTTTCCTGTCTGGCTCTACTTTCAGACCATCGGTTTTTACCTTGCCCCTTTCTCCTATATAGTCTTAATGAGGTATCCTTTCATTATCTTTCTCCCCTCATTAAGGTAGATTTATAGCTTATATCTATGTATTTTGTACTTTATTGTTCTATCTTTTTCAAAATATGTTTTATTTATCATTTTTTGTTTTATGGCCATGATTATATTGCTTGCATGTATGCAAGTGCCTCCATGTCATGCAATGCCTGCAGTGGTCAGAGAGGGTGGAATATCCCCTGGAATTGGAGTTACAGACGTTGTTAAAGGCCATCTGGGTTCTGGAAATCAAATGTAAGTCCTCTGGAAGAGTAACCAGTGCTTTTAGCCACTGAGCCATCTTTCTATGTCCTGTCTACTATATTTTCAAAAGCTTAATTTCACATAAGATCTTTGTTTTTTAGTTACCTAATATACACCCATTGTCCTATTAAAACCTGTGATTCATTGAATATGCACCCCCTTCCCAAGAAAAGGAAAGAAGTAGATATCACTTTTAGTGTCATACATTGCGATCACATTAACTTGTCAACAAAGAATTAAAAGGCTCTCCATTACACAATTTATTCTTGAACTCAATAGTCTTTCCAAATCAGATTTTTCTTATTATGTTTAAGAAAACCATCATAGAATTCCCAAGTGCTTTAGGCTTCCAAGTCCCCAATGTCAGGTCCCAAAGTAAGTAGAAAACCTGCCAAATCTGACCTTCTTAAACAACATATCTCTCTTTTTTCCAGAGGAAAACTGTAAAGATCAAGTCACAGCTGCACGTAGTACCTAATTAAACAAGTGTAAGGAAGCTGAGAAAGGTCAGGTTGTCAAAAATCATTGCTGTATCTTTACTGGATTGTATTTAAAGACTGATTGCAGCAAAGAAAATAACTCAATAAGGTGCATGAGACTGGAATATCAAATGAACTCAGGTGGTGACTTCTGCCTGGCACACAGTGCAAGATTTCAAGATAAAAACCTAGGAAACAAACCAAGGGAAATGAAAGGAAGATTGAATGTGGTGAGTGAAACAAACAGCTAATATTAATAAGGAAGGGAGGTTCTCATAGGCCACGTTCATAGAGTAACAAGATGAAATTACAAAAGACAGTTTATTGACGAGTTTTTCTTTTTCTTTTTGAACCAAGGACTAGATGTTTAGAGATGGTATAAGAAGAGGTTCCCATAATTATATGATCATGATAAAACTAAATCAAGGGGGATAGTTTGCATCAGGAAATGTTGTCAATTGGGAAGAATATTTATAATTACCTGTATAAACTTAGAACTCTCTAAACTCCATGGTGTTTATCTGAGACCTCGAACACATCCCTCACTCCTTGCAATATGGACTGAACTGAGACAGGTCTCTAAAGAACTACCACTGACGAACCAAAGTATGTAAGCATTGTTCCAAATTAGAAGCTTCTGCCTTGAGAAATAAGGAGAAGGAAAGAGTTTCTTCCTCAAGTGTACTTTATTTTTGAAATATTGTAGACATGAACCCACTGGGAAATGCTGAGGGGTGCTAGTTAGCAGCAGAGTATAATTTTCAGTTCAGTAAACTTTGGTCTGTTTCTCAGCTCTTTCATTTTTCTCTGAGGACTTGGTGTACTCTGACAGAAAGTCTCCGTGGCTTCTGGGAATAAATTTCCTATTTCTTAAAAGAAAGCTGGATTATACATTTCAGATCTTCTTTTAAGATCTTTTAAAAGGAGAAACTTCACAAAAGCATGACTTCCTAACAAAATATATGTGTAGGTTTTTGTGCAAATAATTAAACAACTTACTCCCTCAGTCTATCACTAGTTCTTATGTCTCCCTTCCACATATCATTTGAATATTCATAAACCGAGATATAATCGAGTCTATAAAATTGTAAGAACATAAGAGTACATTTTCATCACTGTGACAGGTGAGAATTTAGCCTTTTCCCTAAATCTTCAGAGTGACATGATGCTATGAACAACTAACAATGCATTTAAAGTGTGCACCACTGCAAGTATAAATGCAATTTGTTGTAATTTCTGCTTAAATTCCTCCTTGACACAGTTGATTTATTTTGCAAATCAGTGCATCTAGCGGGTGTACTGTGTCGCATTATGGGCCTTTGATATAGAACCTTTGTTTTATAACAGGGAAAATAATTAGCTTTTGGATAAGCCTGAGTTGTGGTGTCAGGCGCTATCCGCGGTGCTGAAAGAAGTTATTAGCGCTGAGCTAATGAAGGCACTCAGCCAAGCTCTGCCACCTTACTAATTTGTCTCTTTGGGATTTTAGTAAAATTAAAAACGAGATAAGCACAAAATGGGATGATTTTCATAAGAAAAACAGTAAAATGTTTGAAAGAATCTGTTGAGACCCCGTTAAAATCAAATTTAAGCAAAAATTTCCATTACCAACAAGTTTGGCATTCAAAATCAGATTTCTTTAGTCTTGGCAGAAAATTGTTTAGGCATATTTTAATTAACATCTCTATTTCAAAGCTTTGTTGTAAAGTATCAGCAAGTTGCAGTGTCAGCAAGCATCCTGTGTTAAATAAGGATCTAATTTCAGTGTATGCACATTGAGACTGCAAAGTAGATTTGCATTAAAGGCACATTTATACAATCAGTAGAGGTAAACAGAGTAGTTTTTTTTTTTTTTTTTTTACAGTGTTTCACCCAGAAGTGACCTGGGATTATATGACCCTATCCCCAGAAAATTTTAAAGTACAATATGATTGTTGAAAATCTCCTACCCTGTTTGAGTTGATACACTAGAACTGATTTGTTTTACCGCCAGTGGGATGTGTAACCTGATGCTGGTTAGAGGGGTATTACGACTCAGTTCTAAACAAGATCAGCACCAGCTGGTTACGTTATTCATTTATTAGGTTATAAAATAGCACTCAGGTGTACAACTGTAATCACAAAGCTGTGACACTGAGAAAAAATAATCACATTAAATTGACCTTCATGAATAACAAGTGAAGTTCCATTTCACTTAATTTCTGTTCATTTTAAGACCAGCATTAGCTTTTCTGGCACATAATTTTTCATTGTTTGCTGAACACCATTCTATTAGAATGATTCACTGTCTTTAATATTAGCGATTATGGTACATTTCAATTACATAGTGTGTTATATAGTTTGTTGTATTACTCTCTACAACTCTGCTATTTGAGTCTGCTGGAAAGGATTAAATGTAACAGTGATGGTGAGATGTTGCATTCTGTGTTTGAGAAAGAACCTCCCATCAAGAATTTTAAGGTAGTGTGTAGAAAGTATCACATACAAGTGAACTTACCAAATGTCCAAGTAGTGAGATGAGAAGAAGTAAACATTTTATGCCACTTAATAGGTAACATTTTTCTACAGCATATATAAATATATATCTGCAGCATATATGTAAAGTTCCATCACTTTTTATCTTTTGTTTCAGGGTCTTCCTGTACCCACAGATGCCATGGAATTCACTATGGAGACCAAAGTGGACTTGATCTCACAGAGATCTACTTGTCTCTGCTTCGCAAGTGCAGGACGTAAAGGTGTCTGCCAGCACACCTTGCTGCAATCATTTTTCAAAGTACATTTTATTTATTATTTTTATTTTATATGCATGAAGGTATTGCTGCATGAATGTAAATTCATCTGTGTTGGTAATTACCACAGAGGTTAGAAGAGGGCATTGGACTTTCCAGAACTGGAATTACAGATGGTTGTGTGCCATCATGTAGGTGATGGGAATTGAAACTAGGACCTCTGCAAGAGTAGCCAGTGCTCTTAATTTTGGAATCAACTCTCCAGCCCCTAATTTTGCATCAATTTATTAGAGCTATAATTTATGTGTAATGAAATCATCCATTTTAATTCATTTCATTTTTATATTCTTTCTATCTGTGTGTGTGTCTGTGTCTGTGTATCTGTGTGTGTGTGTGTGTGTGTGTGTGTGTTGTTTATGTGTACATGCAGATAGGTGCTAGGAGGCTGAAAGAGTGTCGAATTCCCTGGAGTTGGAGTTAAGGGTAGTTGTGAGCCAGGAAATGAATTCATGTTCTCTGCAAAAGCAGTATGTGTTCTTAGTGACTGAACCATCTCTCTAGCCACACCCTATAAAAATCTTCTCAATTTAATATGTATACCAAAGAGTTACATAAAAACGGGAGTTAAAGACGTTGTTACCTGCCATGTGGGTGCTAGAAACTAAACCTGGAACTTCTGCAAAAAGAGCCATTGCTTTTAACCACTAGACATCTCTCCATCACCAAGTGTCAAGATTTTAAGAATTTTATGAAAAATTTACATCCTTACATGAAGTTTAAATTTAACCAGCTATTCATTATTCCAAACGTTTAAAGATTTTCTCTTTTTATTGTTATCATTTTTTTTCATGTGTGTTTGCAGTCATCATGAAATGTCATTATAATTTATGGTTACGTCTTGTCTATTTTTAATTTGCCAAAAGATTTACTCATTAAAGAAAATTAACTTTTTGCCACCCAATTTTTTTTTGCAACTCTTGGGAGAGTTCTGTGAATTTTCTCTCTTCTATTAATATGATAATTGTGTTGATTCATTTACAAATGTCAATGAAACATCACATTCCTCACTTAACCTTGTTTCATAAAACTGACTTAATCTCTGCTGCACTTACTAGATTGGTTTGCTAACCTTTCAAATATTTTTGACTCTCTATTTTGGAGTATATTTTCCATTCTAAATTTTTTTTTCTCCTAGAACAGTTTCCCATGAAGCTTAGGCTGGTTTGGACCTTGCCAGATATTTGCTGAGGATAATCTTGAACTTCTGATTCTCCTGCCACCTGATGGAATTATGACTGTGCCAAGATAAACCTCTTTTTTACCTGAGAAGTCTTATAGGGCATGTCATTATTGTGTTGCAAACCTGAACACTAAAAATGCTTAAGTGGTTAATTTAAATACTTTTTTCTAGTACAAATATTTAAAAACACAACTTTCTGAACATTATTTATAACTCACAAAGTTTTACATGTTCTGTTTTTATTTCCTCTCAGTTTAAAATATAATTTAAAATTATTTGTATAATATTTGGACACAAATTATATAGAATTTTGCATTTAATTTCCTTCTCGTGGCCTTTTCTAGTTGTTTTTTGTTATTGGTTTCTAATTAATTCAATTATTATCACAGAACATATCGTATATGATTTAGGGTTTGTAAATATATTGAGACTTGTTTTATGACTCAACATATGATTTATTTACATACTTGATGCATACTATGTAAAGATTAAATGTATATTCTCTAAATATCAGGTCATTAAGGAGCATTATCTTATTGATTTATATGTTTTATACAGTTGTTTAAATATTATATTTTTGTTCATTTAAAAAAAACTATGCAAACACAAACAGACAAAAACTCAGCATAGACCTGTGGAAATAGGCAGCACGTCATAATCTTATTTGAAGAATTATTGAAGGAGGGACTCTAGATAGGGTGACTAGACCTGAGTGGATGAATTGTACTGGGGGCTGTCTGGGAACACTAATTTAACACAACAGGCCTTCACACAAATGACAGAATGTACACATTGTTGTGGGAAGGGGGCTATGGTAGGGTGCTGTCCGACATTGCATGGCATAAAATATAAAAGTTGATGTGTTTTCTTTTCTTTAAATTTTATTTATTTATGTATGTGTATGAATGTACTGTCTGCATGTAGGTTTGTGCACCCATGTCGTGCAATGCCGCAGAGGTCAGAAGAGGGTCTCAGATTCCCCTGGAACTGGATTTCTCCTGGAATTGGAGTTACAGACAGTTCTTAGCCTCCATGTGGGTGCTGGGGATCGAATCCCGGTCCTCTGCAAGAGCAGTCGGTGCTTTTAACCGCTAGGCTATCTCTCCAGCCCATGATGTGTTTTCTTAAAGACAATCCCTTACAAAACTCCTTTGTCTACAATAGCATTCCTGTTATAAAAGAGGGTTTTGTATTTGTATAATCGTAATCATTTTAACTTCTTTGCTTTTGGTGTTTGCATGACATAATTTGTAACATAATTTTACTTTTAAATTACCTATACTTTAATAGTTTAATGTCTTCTTATAGAAAGAATTTAGCTAAATTTTATGCCTGGTACCACCTGCTTTATAATCAATGTTTTAGTCCAATTTCACTTATTATAATTATTGGGTTTGTGTCTGGAGGGCTTTTCCTCCCTATCTTTCCTGTTTTTTTATTTTTCTTCTCAATTTCCTTGCCTTTAGTTGCTACAAGTTTCATTCATTTAATCATAAGTAATAGCTTATTTGACATAAATAAGACATAAAAACTTCATATAATTCTTTATTTTCATCGGTTGCTATAATATTCATGGTGATAATTTCTTATTTTTCCCAGTATACTTTCGAAATGGAATTTTTATCAGCTAATGCCTTGGAACCTTCGTGCAGCACCCTCCCACTGCTCCAGTGTTTTATGCCTTTGGCATTTGCATGGGACTATTCACACAAGCCATTATTGTTAGCTTATGGTCTACATGACTATCTTCTGAAGATATCAAAGTTATTTTACATTTGATAAAGCATTTGTGATTTTGATATACTCATTCCTTTGTTTCAATTTCTTTTTTCTTTCTTTTGTCCTATTTATTTAGCTTAGAGGAAACTTTAATTGCTATTCCTTTTACTATTGCAGCTCTATTTGGAAAATACATCGATAAGGTTCTTGTTTTCCTAGACATGACTATAGTTCAGATTTTCATGAATCTTTATATCTATAAATCTTTATAAAGATATATATATATATTATATATATAATATATATGTGTGTGTGTTGTGGTGTGCATATGGTCACATTAGAAAAAGGAACTAACGTAAATATTTTAATGCAATGTTGTCTCTTCAATTTATTTATTTATTTTCTCTCTCTCTCTCTCTCTCTCTCTCTCTCTCTCTCTCTCTCTTTCTCTCTGTCCCTGGATGGGGGGGGGCATGTGAGACACAGGGCAACTATTGAGATCAGAGGAAAACTTCCTGAAATCAGTTCTTCCGCCGCTTTGGTTTCTGAGTATAGATCTCAAATTGCTGGCCTTGCATGGCAAGTGCCTTTATCCATGTAACCATCTACTAGACGCCTTACTCATTTAAAAATGGTGATTCCCTGGGGCTGGAGAGATGGCCTAGAGGTTAAGAGCACCAACTGCTCCTGCAGAGGACCCGGGTTCGATCCCTAGCACCCACATGGCGACTGAGAACTGTCTGTAACTCCAATTTCAGGAGAACTCCAGTTCCAGGGGAATCTGAGACCCTCTTCTGACCTCTGCGGCATTGCATGACACGGGTGCACAAACATGCATGCAGATAGTACACTCATACACATAAAAATGAATTAAAAAATAAAAATACTGATTCCCTATATATATTCATATTGTTTTAGTTAATATTCTGTTATTAGATTTAATTTTTTCTTTGTATGGTGTGTCCTTATTCACTGAAACAATTTAAACTTGTTTCTAATATTCACTTAAGAAATGAAGAAAAAGGCCAAAAAGAATGAAAGAAAAAAGGAAGGAAGGAAGGAAGGAAGGAAAGAAGGAAGGAAGAAAGCAAGAAAGAAAGAAAGAGAAAGAAAGAAAGAAAGAAAGAAAGAAAGAAAGAAAGAAAGAAAGAAAGAAAGAAAGAAAGAAAGAAAGAAAGAAAAAGAAAGAGAGAGAGAGAGAGAAAGAAAGGCACCAAGCTTCTCCATGGGTGTTTTGTTTACATGCAGTGCATGTATGTGTTGGCATGGCTACTCGCTTGGGCGGTTCCTGCTTCCTTCATTCTTTTATCTCAACAGGAAATAATACTTCAGCTTTCAAACAATTTATGCAATTCTCTTCTGTCTATGATTCTTATTAAAATTTGCTAACAGTGACTGACACTTTTCTAATTAGCAAAGGATACTTAAGTAAATATTTTACCACCTAAATATTAAATGGTCTTCAGAGCCTTAGTCTCCCATTTGGGGATTCATGCCCTAAATTTATATTTAGATTTTTTTCTATTGCACATTAAATTTTATTGATCATTTCTTTTTTGGTATATTATCTTTTTTTATTTTATTTATTTTTTATGTGTATGACTGTACTGTCTGCATGTCGGTTTGTGCACCCGTGTCGTGCAATGCCGCGGAGGTCAGAAGAGGGTGTCGGATTCCCCTGGAACTGGAGTTCTCCTGGAATTGGAGTTACAGACGGTTCTCAGCCGCCATGCGGGTGCTGGGGATCGAACCCGGGTCCTCTGCAAGAGCAGTCGGCACTCTTAACCGCTAGGCCATTCCTCCAGCCCCTGGTATATTATCTTTTAAGAAAACTCATCAAGGTTTACATTTCAAAGTGTCATATTTCCTTCCCTCCCTCCCTTCCTTCCTCCTCTCCTTCCTTCCTTCTTTCTTTCTTTCCTTCCTTCTATCCTTCTTACTTTCCTTCCTTACCCCTTTTCCACCATTATTTTCTTCCTTCCTTCCTTCCTTCCTTCCTTCCTTCCTTCCTTCCTTCCTCACTCTCTTTTTTGAAGCAGAATCCTTCATAGCCCAGCCTGACCTAGAATTTCCTCTGTGACTGGAACACGTGAACTTCATCTCAAAGCTTCTGCACGCTGAGTGCTGGGATTATAAGCCACAACCCCAAGATTCATTTTCCTTTTCACGTTACTGAATATTTAATACATGGCTTTCCTCATTCAAAGAAATATTTTACCTTTGGGTGACATCTTCAGTCCCATGATTTCCCCTGAAGAGTCCTTGCTAGTCTTGAATATGGGTTTAGGTTAGTTTTTTAAATATTTTATTTATTATTTTTATTTTATGTGTATGATTGTTTTGCCTGCATGTTTATTGTACACTTGTACAATGCCTGCAAAGGACAGAAGAAGGTGTCAGATTTCCTAAAACGGGAGGATCAGATGGTTGTTAGCTGCCATGTGGGTGGTGTGAATAGGACCTTGGTCCTCTGGGTAAGTAGTAAGGTTACTTAATTGCTGGGCTATCCCTCCAGCCTCTGGGATACTTTGTAACACAGTATTGAATTACTTCCATTCCTAAACTGTGTACCTTTTGAAATCTTATAGAAAACCTTAGCAGTGCAGTAACATTTTTCCTTCTAAATGATCACAATAGTTTTTAAAAATTTCCAGCACTGAATGCCTTCTGAACGTGATTGCTTCTCACTTTTCCACAGTTTAATTACTGAAGGGCTTGTAGGGTACGATCTGCTGCAGTAGTAATTTGCTATTTATGATCATCTATTTGGACTTCTGGTACATCTCCTTGCATGTCTTTTCTTGCTAACCTTTCCTACAATTTCCAGCCCCGGCATCACTCATATACTTTCGTCTTTCTTATTACCTCAGCGAGTCTCCAGTATTGGCTTTTTTATCTTTTAAAAAAATTATTTATTTTTTTTATGTGTATGAATGTGCTTTCTGCATGCCGGATTGTGCACCCGTGTCGTGCAATGTCACGGAGGTCAGAAGAGGGCGTTGGATTCCCCTGGAACTGGAGTTACAGACGGTTCTCAGCTGTCATGTGGGTGGGGATCAAACCCTGGTCCTCTGCAAGAGCAATAGGTGCTCTTAACCACTAGGCTATCTCTTCAGACCCCAGTATTGGCTTTTTGATCTCCCTCTTTATACCAAAATTTGGAAATGTTTCTCCTTAAAAACTCTACAGTGGTCACAGGATCCCACTAATCATAGATGATCAGCTTCAGCATTGTTATGAAATACCTGACAGCTACAATTCCATACATTGAATGGAGCTTTGAAGCTGTTTTAGACAAGAGGACTAGCTCAGTACTAATTAACTTTCAAAACCTAAAGAGATCACATCAGATTTTAATATACAAACAATATATTATTTATAATTCTAGACTCTCAAAAGATACTCACCCATTCTCTTATTATTTCACTAGTTTCAATATATTTAGAGTTTTGTGATTATAAATTGCTTTAATCTAAGAGTCAGTGTTTGATTTTGAGTAAACTAACTACAATTCAAGAAGGAATATTTAACCTCTGAGAATCAAAGCTGATCATAGGTGATGAGGAAAAATGTGGGGTAGAAAACATTTATGATGCTCTTCATTCACATAAATAATTGACTTTAATTAAATGTAGACAGACCTAAACATCTTACTGTATAGATAATTAAATTTAGAAAGTAATTTATATAAAACTAATGTCATCTCCGTAAATAATCTTACAGATGGGGAAACTTGGAGCTTGCCCTCGAGATTTGTATAGCTGCTGAGCAATAGAATGTGTCCTTTTTATGTACACCATGTATTCTGCTTCAGTGTTCTTTCTACTGTTTTACAGTTTAATAAAATATATTAATTCATATAAAATTGTATCTATCAGTTTTGGTTTCTACAGAGAGGGTAAGCAGATTAAGTTTTAGAATCTTTAAATTATATTTGTTATTTTAATCTAAGTGATAATTAAAGATTGAAAGAGTATGTACTAAATTGGTCTGAACACATGAGTTTCTGACAATCAGTTTAATTCTAACAATTAATGTAGAATGTAGTCTTCAGAAAACAATACTTGCCATTTCCATCTTCTCAGCTGTGCTTGCTTGCTAAGGCCCATCACACTAAGAACTAATGACTGTTGAAACTCCCTCATAGAGGGAGGGAATGGTTAGGGCCATTGGACTCTGACTTGAGAGTCCAGGCAATCCGCCCAGATGTTTGCGTATAAACCTGACCTAACTGCAGGTTCTGCAGTCTACAGGCTGGATGAGGGTAGTGGAAGATCAGCTCCATCTCATCAGCTATGGGAAAGCCATCACTCAAAGCAACCAAACTGGAAAGTGCTCATCTAGCACTTTCCAGTTTGGTTGGTTTGAGGTAACCCATGTTTCTGCCAGTAACCACTTACCAATGCTCTATAAGTATGCCTGAAAAATTCATGGGTTCATCCAGGTGAAATTCATGTGTTTATTTTGTGGTTGTTGTTGTTGAGAAGTTCTCCCAACACCAACTTTGGACTGACTTTTGCTGTATGAATCTTGGCATTAAATTTTACTAGAATAATTTGTCCTCTGGCTTTTCTACTACGGTTCAATTTCTCTCTCTTCATCACATAGAAAAACATTTCTTGGTGGGGGGGATGTCAGTTATTCAGATTCCATCAGGAATGTGAAATACAAAGCAAGATTCAAGATAAGAAGTGAAATTATATGAAAACCTCACAACTAGTTGAAGGCTGGGGAGTTGGCTTGGCTTGAAAGCAAGAGGGTATCAGTTTGATCTTCAGAACCCACATGAAAAAAATCAAGACAAATGTGTTACATCCATTAACTGCAGCTCTGGATAGGCAAACCCTAGGCTTGATGGCAAGTTCCAGGCCAATAACTGACCATGTCTGAAATAAACAAAAGGTGGAATTTCATCCTCTGACTTCCATATATATATATATATATATATATATATATATATATTATATATGTGTAGTGTGTGTGTGTGTGTGTGTGTGTGTGTGTGTGTGATTGATTGGTGTACATGCATACCTCTACGTACACACACAAATGCATATACACACAGACACAAACCTGATAATTTTATTTAATTCTCTCCCTCCTCTCTTTTTCTCTCTTTGTCTTTTTGTCTTTTTCATTCTCCAACACTCTGTCAAGTACATACTTACATGTACATCCATACAACCCAAAACAAATATATATGCATTATGATTTTCTCTGTTTTTTCTCTAATCAAAATGATCTAGTTTATTAACATCGCTGGGCCCAACAACACAGATGAGTTAATCTGATGAAAAGATGTTAATTATTGTTTTCAGTTTTCTTAATTTTATTATTTAGTTGTTTATTTATTGTATGTGGGGGAGGCACACATTTACCAAGGTCCACAGGAAGACCTTAGAGGACAACTTTCAGAGGAAAACGTTTAGAAGTGGGTTCTTTCTTCCGCCATGTAGATCCAAAAGACTGAACTCAGTTTATCAGCCTTGGAAGCAAAAAAAAACCTAACAGATCTGAAGGTAGGTATTCAAATGTTAAGTACTGACTTCCGTTAAAAAGTCATAGTGAAACGACACAAAAATTAAAGCATATAGTTTTACTTGCCAGTTTTTGATATTTTTTAATATATGGGGTATTTGATTTTTAGCAAATCACACTGTTTTTACAGGAGATTTGTTTAATACACAGAAGATTTGTTTTTTAATAAATCTCTTTGTTTTTACTGAAGCTGTTTGAGGTAGTCCCACATGGCTATCTAATGTTATGATGGATATGATCAAGAAATAGGTGAACCTTAATTTGTTTACAGAATTCCAGCAACTGATAACTATGCAAAAGATGATAGAACATGGACTATAAACTACTCTTAATTACTTGCCCAGCTTTTAGCTAAAATGAAAACAAGCGATTACAACAGAGTTTAGATTATCATGTAATTTAACCTAAATGCTTATTGCCTGGAGTGAAGTCGATTCAAAGGAATCTCCCTCCTCATAAATGAACATTCACATACTCACATCTGCAAATCCACCACTTGCTGCTGCCACATCAATTGAGTAAGCTGTTATCTGAATATTTGATTTCTCTCATAGTTCCTATGATAAAATCCCATCCCCGTGGTGCTGAAGTTAAAACGTGGAAATTTGGTTAGAGATTTGGGCATGAAGATACAGTCTTTATTAATAGGATTGGCTCCTTTGTTTAAAAAAAGACACGGGAGGCTGGGTGTGGTGGCACGCCTTTAATCCCAGCAGTTGGAGGCAGAGGCAGGTGGATCTTTGTGAGCTCAAGCCCAGCCTGGTCTACATAGCGAGTTCCAGGACAGCTGGAGCTCCAGGGAAACCCTGTCTCAAAAAGACACACACACACACACACACACACACACACACACACACACACACCCCACTGGAAAACTCAGCTCTTCTTCTACCTACAAAGGAAGGATAAAGTGATACGTTGCCAACTATGAACAAGAAACTATCAGCAGATGCTGAATCTGATGGCATATATGCCTTAGACTCCCAGTCTACAGAACAGAATGATGAATAGATTTCTATTGTTTATAGTAACCTGGGTTCTGGTATTTTGAAATAGCATACTGAAAGGACTAATGCATTCTGAAATGTGTAGGAATACACTTGTGGGGTTGCACATGCCTTACATGACACAATGGAAGAGATGAGCCAATACCGACTTCATTAAATATGACTCAGTCCCTTTCTTGAAATATGGTATATCCTCTTAAACAAATTTTTCCTCCCTGGATTAAGAAAAAGTGATACATTAGAGGTTTGGTGAATGATTGAAAATTATGTATATGTTTTCCATTCTATATACATTGAGGAAACATGAAAATACAAAAATACCATTTCCCAAGTGAAATTCATGAAGTTTACAAGTCTCAGTCAATTTTATTTTTAAATATGCACATCAACTTAACATTTCATTTACATATGGGGAATAATCCATCCAAATATGAATAAATGAACAGAGATCAAATATACATTAAAAATTGTTGTCAATATCTCTTTTCACTTAATTTTAAGAATACATATTTTAGTAAGTTGTTTACATATATTACTGGAAGTCATATACATATATTATTGTGGTCTGATTATGCCTTAAAATTCACACATTTAAACTTCATAGCCAATATGATATTTTAAAGAGATGGATTTGTGAATGAATGAATTATGAGGGAAGAGCTCTGATGAGTGGAATTATTGATCACGTATTTTCTTAGGATCCAAAACTTTTAGAAGTATAGTTATATTATTGACAGATTACTTACCATCAAGTATTTAATTGTAGCAGTTTGAATAAATCAATGTATCCATATACTTACATGGTATGTATGTATATGTGTGTGTGTATATATGTTTGAATATGTGTGTATGTATGTATGTATGCATACATGCATGATATTCTTTCCATATATCATGGAAAAAGAAGACACTGATGCAAACACACAGTGATTGTTGCCTAGGAGCACAGATATAGTTTATGCCAGATTCCATGATCTAATTTAATAAGTGTTTCATTAATTTTTTTTACTGTGGCAGATCAAAGTAAGTCATAAAACAAAATATTGTTAAAACATATTGGTGGAAATATCAAATAAACAGCAAATTAGAAAATCTCTGTTATAAGGCTTAGATGTTATCTGATATCATTCTTAGCCGTTTAGTTGTTTCTATACTTCAAAAAGGATTTTTTTACCTGGTGGAGACAAGGACATCAAATAAAGAGGTCAGAAATAAGTACCTATTAGGGGGCTAAAGTTAGCTGATCATAGTCTGGCTCCAGACACATAACATTCTAGTTCTCCATAGTCATAGAATTTCAAATCAACCAGCCTTTAAGAATCTTTCACATTGATGAAGCTCTTTTTTTTTTTTGGGGGGGGGGTAGATTTCAGTTCACACAGGTCAGGAAAGGATATTCAGATACAATGATTTTTCTTTCTGAAAGTTATAGCATTTAGTCCAGGAGTGAAAGGAACGCGTCTTATGCATTTAAGTGATATGAAAATTAATAAAGAGTTAAAATGACTACTGTAGTCTTGTAGAGAAGTTGAGTTCAGAATGTGATGTTGACTATGTGTTAAGGAGATGCTTGTCTGTTTGGGTCTCTATATATTTCCTGAAAAAACAAGGTTTTAAATTTCTTCTCTCTTATTCCAAATCCCTGTAATGAAGGCTAAATCTTTATACCAATCATCAAAATGTGAAATAATTCCAGAAGAATTTCAA
Organism: Rhizomys pruinosus; assembly: GCA_009823505.1. Classification (NCBI taxonomy): domain Eukaryota; kingdom Metazoa; phylum Chordata; class Mammalia; order Rodentia; family Spalacidae; genus Rhizomys; species Rhizomys pruinosus. Next base: position 941,621 of record VZQC01007999.1, read on the forward strand.
AAGGTAGGATGAAATATAGACTTTGAAAATAGGATAATATCAAGATGAATACAAAGAAGTTGATGTTAAGAAAAAAGGAAAAATATGATGGAATGATATTACATGTGCTTTGTCAAAATGACCCAAGATCCTTTACCTAATCTAAGCTCTGTCCTGGGTTCCATGAATTTTTTTATGCTGATAAAGTCCATCTATGACTCACATTGGAAGTATCTATCCAGATTTTGGGAGAAAGCATTCTGTAAGAATATTACTCATGAGAAGATAGTTATCTTAGAGCCTTCTTCTGAGAAAGTTGGGTTAAGATGGATAACAATCTATTATATATCACTTTATACTATCTTTACTAAATTATTTATTTTCAGTTCATTTTGTAAGGATTTTCACTTCAAATTACAAAATGAATTAATTGACCTGATTCACATAGCAAATCAAATACAAAGTCAAGGAAAGAGCTTAACTCTTTTCAAATGTTAGAAGAAAATATACTGAATAAATTCTATCCCACTGTATATTACTAGGTGATATTAGGGTTTGCAAGTTATTTCTACCACTTGATTCATAAGATGCTGCTTTATTTTCAGGAAAATATAAAGCAAGACCAACAATTCGGGGAATGTGTGTGTGTCTGTGTGTGTGTGTGTATCAGATGTCCACAACGATTATGTGAATTAAAGTTCTTCCAAACAAGCCACACTCACATTGAATATTTTACCAAGGCTGATTTACTAATTAGAACTTCAGTGACTGTGGAGATGTTTGAATAGGTCAGCTCTAGAGCCAAATTATCATGGACTAATATAGTCCCTTCAATACCCATTTATTGCCAACCTCTGTGTGACTTAATGTTCTTTGACTATTGGGTAAATTCTTTGGTGAGTGTGACCAGATCCCTAACTTCTATCAAATCCAAGAGCTAAGACTATCAACAGATACCATCTAGGCCTATATCAGAGGATTCCCTGCTTCACTGTAACCTGAACGCCTGATGTATCTACCAACATTATTGAAAAGTGTTTTGAGTTGAGACTTTGTTTGCTCTGTCACTAATAAAAAGAAATTTTGATTTTCATCTTTCACCAAGAACAAAACTCAATTCCACATAGATCAAGGACCTCAACATAAGACCTGACAGTCTGAAAATGATAGAGTTCAGAATGGTCAACATCAGCGGTACAAATGAACACAAATGCTGCCATGGATGTGACTGAAGGGGAAATTGTATGCACTCTTCATGGGAGTGTCAACTAGTGCAGCCATTGCAGAAATAACTCTGGAGTTTTTTCCAGAGATTACAATTAGAACTGCCACTTGCATTGGCTATACTACTCCTGGGTTTGAACAGAAGGAACTTGATATCCTACTACAGAGACATTTGCACATCATTGCTGATTTACTCACAAAAGCTGGGAAATAGAATCAACCTAGATATTAGATATCAATCAAGAGAAGAATGGGTAAGAAAATGGGAGATTTACTCACAAGGGAATATTATTCAGATGTGAAGAAAAGTGAAATTCTGAGTTTTCCAGGTAAATGGATGGAATGAGAAAATTTATAGTGAGAAACAAAACTTGGCCACAGAAACACAAATAATGTATGGTGCTGCTCTATGTAGATCCTAATTTCATATATTTTGCTTTGTGTATTTAACTTGGAACAAGGAAAGTAAAAAAAGGGGCTTTGTTGTGGGGGTGGCTCAGGGGCCCATTAAGGGAAAGGGGATAGTAGATTATAGGTAAAATGAATGCAGGAAAGGTGACTAACAAGGGGCAGAAACCCTTGGGAGCAGGGAGAAGTGTGACAGTATGTGGGAAGCCAGGAAGCAAGGGGTGACTAGCTTAAAGAAAAAGCCATGTGGAAGCCTCTCTCTCACATCTCAACTTAAAAAAAATGGTGGAATAGTAGCAAAGATGAACAGAACAAGTGGGAAGAATACTGAGGATGAAACAACTAAGTGGGAATAAGGGAAAGGGGGTGGAAACAGGTGACTTAACTAAAACTTCAGATGCATGAAAAAACTTTATGGAAACCTCCTAGTTAGTAAGCTAATTTTAATACAGTTTGTGTGTGTGTGTGTGTGTGTGTGTGTGTGTGTGTGTGTGTGTGTGTGTTTTCAAGACAGGGTCTCCTGTAACCCAGCTTTCTGGACTTCACTCTGATGAGACAGGTCTGGCTTAACTCACAAAGATACCACCTGCCTCTGCCTCCCAAGTGCTACGGATTAAAGGCGTTTTTTTAAATTTGACATTTTTTCATTGCCCGGCTTAATACATTTTTTTCACTTTGAATTTAATAATGATTTAAGTACAGGAAACAATGGCCACTCCCTGATGTGATCTGTTAAAAAAAATTGTCATGCAAGGAATGAAATACTTTCCTGTGAGATGTCAAGGAGGCCATAGAGGTCTCCAAAATAACAGAAGATACTGCTGTTACCTTTCTTTGGTTGTCTACTGTAACTATGTGCGAAGATCCTATTGAACACCCTACACACTAGCTGAAACATAGAAAACCAGTTTTCAGAATGGCAGGGGAACTTGCTCAGTACTGGAAGGTGCTCTGCACACTACAAGGTTTTAAGAGGTGTTTACCCAGTGCTGGGCTCTGCATACTACAATACTGATCTGCCATGCAAGGTGTAATCACTTGTACAAGAGTAGCACGACTGTTTTGGGTAACTAATCACTTTATGACTGGATTTGGGGAGTGAGCCACTGGAGGGATTTTATGCCTGGCACTGTAATTCTGGTTGAAAAACCCTATGCGTTAGCCATGTGTGGTGGCGCAAGCCTTTCATCCTAGCACTTCGGAGGCAGAGGCAGGTGAGTTCCAGCCTGGTCTACGTAGTTTGTTCCAGGCCAGCCTGGTCTACAGAGTGAGTTCCAGTGACAGCTGGGGCTACGGTGAGACCTGTCTCAAAAAGACCAACAACAAAAAAAAAAAAAAAAAAAGAAAAAAAAAGAAAGAAAGAAAAAGAAATTGAAAACCCATGGCTGGCTAGCATAGGCTTTACATTAGAACCTGCTATTGCTATTTTGTTAAAAGGTTATTAAAAGGTTATGTTGTCAAATTACCTTCTAAATATTGACAAACCTGGGCTGCTCTCAGCTTTGTCAGAGAAGTTTCTTTTTGCAGTGCAAAGAAATTGATAAGGTGGTGCATAATTAGTCAAACTACTGAAAATAACAGACTTCTCTCATTTTTGAGATAGGGTCTCTTACTAAGTGAACCTCATTTGGCTAGATTGGCCTACCAACTAGCAATAGGTAGGGATGCTCCTATTTCTAACACACTAGGACTAGGCAGAGACTGCCATGTCTAGGTTCATTACACAGAACTGTAGGTCAAACTCATATCTGCTTGCTTAAATAGCTAACACTGGGTCTTTACAGATTAAATCATCTCCCAGGCCTAGAAAAGAATTCTTTTTATAAAGAAGTTTAATTTGCTTTCATAAAACATTTGGAGACAGGGCTAGAGATATGTCTCAGTGCTTAAGAACTCTACCAGCTCTTGCAGAGGACAGAGGTTTGATTCCCAGCATCCACGTGGCAGCTAACAACAGTCAATAATTCCAGTTTCAGGGGATCTAATGCCCTCTTCTGACTTCAAAGAGCACTGCATGACACGAATGCACTTACATACATGCAAGGACTACACTCATACTCACAAAATAAAAATAATAAATAAAATAAGTAAAATAAAATAAAAATAATAAATAAGATATTAAAAATGTGAAAACATAAGATGCTGTAAAATTACCGTTTTGTTGATGACATAAATTATCTCTTCAAAAGGCAGTGCAATAAAAGAATCAAGTATTAAACAAAGTTAAATAAATTGTGTCTCTCCTGTAGGGTAAACATTGGAAAAAGATATTCATTCTATATATCTAATCTAATGGTACTTGAAATATCAACCCTAATATCTACATTTGATGGCAAAATACTTAAATGTCTTAAGGGGTCAGTTACATGGTGCAAAAGGTCATGGAGAAACCACTCATGCAGAATCACAGCCAGAGGACACATGGCAGGGTGCAATTACAAATACAGAATGCTGCTTTATTCAAATGCAACATGCCAATATATAGGTAGTGTGATATCACCTTTGTATTAGTCAGGGATCTCTGAAGAAACAGAATCAACAGGACGAATATATATAGCTATATACAATTTATTGATTTGCTCAGGTGACAGAGCTCTAGGAGTCCAACAATAGCCGTGTCTCACTGGAAAGGCTGAGAATCCAGGGAACTGCTCAGTCCACAGGCTGGATGTCTCAGTATTCCCAATCTGGTGCTGAAGGCCCGATGGATTCCAGGAGATCTGCTGGTCTCAGTACATGCTGGGATCCGACAGGTTGATCACAGCAGCAAGACGAGCTCACAAGGGTGAGAGAGGCAAGCCGCAGGAAAAAATGGAACAGCTCCCTCTGCCATGGCCTTTTATACTGCTTGCCGGCAGAAGGTAATGCCCACATTTAGGGTGGGCCATCTGAGTTGAGGTAGTCCAATCCAAAGATCCTTTTTCTCTTATTTGTTCCTTAGTCCAGTCAAGTTGACACCCAGAATTAACCATCACAACCTCCTAGAAGCCAATCCCAGTCCCTTGTACCATGACATCATCTCAATTAATGGGCATAAAAAAAGAGGTGCTGTGACCTGTTGCTTCTGGAACATACTAGCTAGAATATTAGCTAATACATATCTAAGCTTAGCTCAGACACAACCACATCTCTCCCTTTCTGCATTTATTTTCACAAGCTAAGAGAACATCATAGAAGTGGTGGTCAATTACCTTTGTCTGGCCAAAATGGCCATCAATGTTCTGTAAAAATACTAAGACTAATGAGTCCCCAAATAAAAAAAAATACATAGAATATCAACCAGGGCATAGAAGCAACATTCACACAAACCTAATCATCAAACATCTGTGTCTAATTTTGTACAGATAGGGAATTTAATTGTGCCCAAAATTCTCAAGTCTGTCTGTCTGTCTTTGTTTTTTGAGTAGCTTGTATATTCTGGAAATTGATGCTTTGTCAGATGTATCTGCAGTGAAGATTTCCTCCCACTCTGTGGGTTTTCTCTTCACTTCCTTTATTGTTTCTTTTGATGTACAGAAACTTTTGAGTTTAATGAGATCCCATTTGTCAATTGTCAATCTTATTTCTTGTGCAGATGCTGTCTGATTTAGGAAGTCTTTTCCTACACCTATCTCTGTAGTCTGTTGCCAAGTTTCTCTTCTATCACCTCCAGAGTTTGGGGTTTCACGTTGGGGTCTTTGATCCATCTGGAATTAACTTTTGTACAGGGTGAGAGGTAGGTGTTTAATTTCATTCTTCTACAAGTGGTGATCCAGTTTTGCCGACACCACTTACTGAAGATGCTGTCTTTCCTCCAGTGTGTCTTCTTGGCCCCCTTGTCAAATATGAGGTGGCTGAAATTGTATGAGCTCAGGTTTGGATCTTCAGTTTCATTCCATTGGTCAACTGGTCTGTTTTTGTGCCAGTACCAGGCTGTTTTTATGACTATAGCCCTGTAGTATAGTTTGATGTCTGGTATAGCGATCCCCCCTGTATTGCTCTTTTCACTCAGGGTTGCTTTGGCTATTCAGGGTCTTTTGTTTTTCCAAATGAAATTGAGGATTTCTTTTTCTTTCCAAGCCTGTGAGAAACTCTTGGAGATTTTGGAGGTAGGGCGTAGCATGAAATCGGTACAACGAGTTTGGGTAGGATGGCATTTTTTACTAATTTATTTTCCCAATCCATAAACATGGGATGTTGGGTCCATCTTCTGAGATGTCTTCCTCAATTTCCCTTTTTCAGGGTTTAAAATTTTTGTTGTAGAGATCCTTGGTGTCTTTGGTAGGTTTATTCCTAGGTATTTTTATGTGTTTTGAGGCTATTGTGAGTGGGAAAAGGGATGAAGGCTCCTTGTAGTCCCTTCGTTGGGTGTAAAGAAAGGCTCTGATTTGTTCTAATTTATTTTGTATCCTGCCCACTTTACCAAAGCTCTTAATTGTTTGTAGGAGTTTTTTTGGTGGAGTTCTTAGCATGCTTTAGTTAGACAATCATATCACCAGCCAAAAAGGATAGTTTCACCTCCTCTTTTCCAAGGAAGAACTGCTTAATTTTCCTTTTTTTTTTGCCTTATTGTCTTGCCCTAGCAAGGTTTTTCCAGCACTATAATTGAAAAGTGAAAAGGAGGGGGAAAGGGGGCACCTTGCCGGGTTCCTACTTTAAGGGGAATGCTCTGTCATTGTCCCCATTTTAGGATGATATTGGTGTGGTTTTCCTGTATATGGATTTTATTACATTAAGGAATGATCCAGGCCAATTTCCTCTAGGAGTTTAAACATGTAGGGATGCAGGATTTTGTCAAAGCATTTCTCCGCCTCAATGGAAGACAATGGTGTGGTTTTTGGCCGTCAGTCCATTTATATGTTTAAATAAATGATAGTTTATTGATTTTTGTATGTTGAACCATCCCGGCATCTCTGGTATGAATCCAACTTGGTCATGGTGGATGAATTTCTTTTCTTTTTTTTAATATTTTTATATTTATTTTCATATGTGTATGAATGTACTGTCTGCATGCAGGTTTGTGCACCCATGTCATGCAATGCTGCGGTGGTCAGAAGAGGGTGTCAGATTCCCCTGGAGTGGAGTGTCCAGATGGCTCTCGCTGGCCATATGTTGATGGGGATAAACCCCTGGTTCCTCGGCAAGAGCAAGTCCACACTCCCAACCACTAGGCCAACTCTCCAGGCCTGGAGATTTTCTTGATGTGGGTCCTTATGCGATTGTGCCCAGTATCCTGTTTTAGAAGTTTGCACCTGTGTTCATTAGGGAGAATGGGTCTATAGTTCTCCTTTTTGGTTGTATCTCGTTCCCTGGTTTGGTAATAAGCGTGATGTTGGCTTCAATAGAAGGAAGTCTGGGAGAACTCGCCTCCATTTGGGATCTTTCTAAACTTTAGAGTAATAATGGTTGTAAGTCTTTTCGAAACAGTTTATAGAATTTTGCTGTGAACCATCTGGGCCTGGGCATTTTTTGGTTTGGGAAGGCTACTTATTACATCTTCAATTTCTTCGTGATTATTGGTCTATTTAGGCTGTTAATCTCTTCTTGGTTGAGCTTGGTGATTACCGGGATTGCAGATATTCATCCAAATTCATCCATTTCTCTTAGGTTTTCAAAATTAGTAAGAGTATAAGTTTTTTGAAGTATTAACGTAAGAATGTCTGGATGTTTTCATTATCTGTTGTGTGATATTTCCCCTTTCAATCACAGATTCTATTGATTTGGAGTTGTTCCCTCTTCTTTTGGTTAACTGGCTAGAGGTCTGTCAATTGTGTATTCTCTAAAAGAACCCAAACTTTGGGATTCATTGATTTCTTATATGGTCTTTCTTTGTTTCTATTTCATTGATCCTTGTTTTGATTTTTGTATTTTCTTTCTTCTGGTCTGCTCCATTTAGGGTTCAAGCTGTTTTGTCTCTCAAGTATTTTTACTGCAGTGTTAGATCATTCACTGTGCTCTTTCTTTTTTTTTTTTTTTTTTTTTTTTTTTTTTTTTTTTTTTTTTTTTTTTTTTTTTTTTGAGGCATAACTGCTTTATTGGGCTCACACCAGGAGTCCATTGGTCTTCAGGACCTCTGTGAACTTGTTTATTTTCTTCTCCACGTTCTTTTCTGCTTGTTTCCGCAGCCTCATGAGCTGCTTCTTCTTGCGGTAGTGGATTTTGGCCTTCTCCTTCTGCTTCTCCTCCAGGGTAGCTGTCACTGCCTGGTACTTCCAGCCGACCTCATGGGCCAGACGCCCCAGGTAAGCAAACTTCCAGGTGGGCTTCAGGCGCACAACCTTGAGTGCGGCAGGGACCACCATCCACTTTTTCTTGTCGTAGGGTGGAGGGATCCCATTGAACACCTTGAGGCTTTCCAAGGCGGCCTGTCCACGCTTGGTCTTGTGGGGCAGCTTGCCTTGCACAGTGCTCCAAAAGATGAGGCTTGGAGCCCAGAAGTAGTAGGGCCCACGGGAAGGATTGGTGTTCATCCGCTTTCTGAGGAAGGCCAGGTACTTCAATTTGTTTCTGTAGAAATTGCCAGAAATGTTGATGCCTTCACAGTGCACAACCACCACCTTCTGGCCCAGCAGGACCTACTTGGCCACAATGGCTGCCAGGGGGCCCAGAAGATTGCCTCGTCCATCGAGCACCAGAACCTGCCCCTCTTTCTGTTTTTTTAATGTAGGCACTTAAAGCTATAAACTTCCCTCTTAGGACTGCTTTTAAAGAGTCCCATAGATTTTGCTGTGTTGTTTTATCATTGTCATTCAGTTCTAGGAATGTTTTATTTCTTTCTTTATTTCTTCCTTGACCCATTCATTATTCAGGAGAGTGTTATTTAGTCTCCATGTGTTCTTGTAGGTTGTAGGGTTTATTCTGGTGTTGATATTGAGTTTTATTGCACTGTGGTCTGATAGAATGCATGAGATTATTTCAATCTTTTTATATTTGTTGATTTTTTTTCTGTGTCCCAGTATATGGTCTATTTTGGAGAATGTTCTGTGAGGTACTGAGTAGAAAGTGTATTCTCTGGTGTTTGGGTGAAATATTTGATAGATGTCTGTGAGGTCCATTTGCTTTATTGTGTCATTTAATTCAGATGTCTCTCTGTTTTTCCTTTGTCCTGTTGATCTGTCTAGGGTACTTAATGGGGTATTGAAGGCTCCTATTATTAGTGTGTTGGGGTAATCTGTGCATTGAGATCCTGAAGAACTGTGTTTATAAAGTTTGGTGCACTGGTGTTTGGTGCATATATATTCATGATTGTGAGATCTTCATCGTCAATTCTTCCTTTAATAAAGATGTAATGGCCCTCTTTGTCTCTTTTGATTTCTTTTGCTTTGAAGTCTATTTTGTCTGATATTAGAATAGCCACACCCACTTTCTTTTTGGTACCATTTGCTTGGAATACTTTCTTCCATCCCTTCACCTTAAGTTGGTGCCTATCTTTGAACTTGAGATGGGTTTCTTGTAGACAGCATATAGATGGATTTTGTTTCCTAATCCATTCTCCCAGTCTATGCCTTTTGGTTGGGGAGTTTAGCCCATTAATATTTAAGGTTATAATTGAAAGATGGATGTTGCTTCCTTTCAGTTTATTATCCATTTGGACTTTTAGCCTCTGATTTTGCTCCTAAGGTTATGTTTTTATTAGTTTCTTTTCCTAGGCGTTTGAGAATTTTTGCTCCTCTCTTCTGCCCTTTGAATTGCTTCAAGTATTTTATGAAGAGTTGGTTTTCCAGACATGTATTCCATCATCTTGTTTATGTAATGGAAGATTTTTCTCTCTCCTTCAACTATAGTCGACATTTTTGCTGGGTAAAGTATTCTGGGTTGGCATCCATAGTCCCTTAACACTGGGAATGCTTTGCTCCATGCTCTTCTTGCTTTCATGGTTTGAGCTGAGAAGTCAGTTGTAATTCTGATGGGTTTCCCCTTGTATGTGACTTGCTTTTCTTTTGTAGCCCTCAGAATTTTGTCTTTGTTTTGGGCATCTAGCATTTTAACTATGATATGGCATAGGGAGTTTCTTTTCTGGTCTTGTCTATTTGGGGTCCTATGTGCTTCTTTTATTTGTATGGGTTTGTCTATTTTTAGTTTGGGGAAATTTTCATCTATTATTCTGTTGAAGATCTGATCCATACTATTCTCTTGACATTCTTTGCCTTCCTTTATTTCTATGATGTGGAGGTTTGATCTTTTCATAGTGTCCCATATTTCCTGGTTGTTCCACTTTTGTGTATTTTTAAATTTTTCATAATCTTTATTTGAGCATTTTAATTGCTCTGTGTTATCTTCCAGATCTGCTGTTCTTTGTTCTGCTTCCTCCATTATACTTCTGAGGCTTTTTCCTTTCCTTTCTTCTTGATTGCATGAGTATTCTAATTCCATTTTCATTTCATCCTGTGTTTACTTTAGTATTTCCATTTCCTTTTTGAGCTTCTCAATCTCTTCTTGGTGCTTCTCAATCTCTTCTTGGTGCTCCGTAATTCATTGGTTAGCTTCATTTTTCAGTGTTTCTACTTCATTTTGGAGTTTGTTTTTTCTCCCTCTAGTTCTTTCTGGAGTTTATCAATTTGTTCCTTTAGTTCTTTCCAATGTTTGTCATTGTATCCCTCTAGGTCATTTTTGAGTTTTTCATTCTCTCTCTTTAGTTCTCTGAATTCTTCTTTATTTTCTTTAATTTCTCTGCATAGGTTTGCAATTACCCCTCTAAGATCTGTTCCTTGGGTCTCCTCCAAGGGGTTCCAATTGTAGCTATCTCCTAGAGTTTTGGTAGAGCCTGGTACAGGATTATCCTGTGCCTTTCCCATGTTGTCCCTTCATTGTGTCCCTGGCATATGGGCTTCCCTTTTGTGGTTCAGATCACAAATACCTTTTCACTATGTTAGTGGATGGTTTTGCTTTCCTCCTTCAGATGCTTTTTTTTTTCCTTTCCTCCTCCTTGTTTATGGAGTATTGACTTGTCTAGGTTTCAGGCTTTCAACTTTGTTTATATATTGGATATTGGAAGCCAAAGCACTCTTCTCTTCTTGTTCTGAAGGTTCTCCAAAAAAAAGTCCACTTGGATTCTCACCAATTTCAGGTGGTGGGGGGGGAGTATATGCCTGACCCAGCCCGTACCCCATTATCTGCCTGAGTGACTTCCAGCCAGCCTGCACAAAGCTGCAGAGGCACCTACCCAAACCCACCACCCTCTGGTCCCAGCTCCACAGGTGAAGGGCAGTCCCACCCAGAAGTCCTCAGAGACGCAACCCCCTAGCAGCAGCCCAGGAAGGAGTCCACCCCCAAAAGTACCTGCCTGAGTGACCTCCGGCCAGCTCGCACAAAGCTGCAGAGGCACCTACCCAAACCCACCAATCCTCTGGTCCTGTCTCCAAAGGTGGAGGGCCAAAGGATGGACACTTTCTGCAAGGACCCAGATTTGGTTGTGGCTTTGTCTGTGGGAATACACAAGCAAACCTTCTTCCCAAGGTTAGCAGGTAACCTGGACCCTGCTGTTGCCCAGACATTAGATCATTTCAAAGTACCAGCAGTTCCTCATTATGCCCTGTCACAAGACTGAAATATTTGTCGATTGGAGTTGTCATTTCTGATTTTAAAACTGAAAAATTGACAAAAAGTTCAGATTAGAGACTGCTGTGTAAACTGCACTCCAGAGGGAGCCATATTCTCCTCCCCCTTTTTATATTTGTATCAGGAACAGAACAGTCTCTCTTCTTTTCCAGACCCCAATAACTTGATCTATATATTTTTTAAAGGCAGGAGTTTTATTTCATATCCATAGACTAGAACCAAGTTGTGAAGGTCTGCTAATCCCATCCAACTGTGTTCTATTTGATTGTATACTGTTGTTTTAAGGAAGTAAAACCCAGTGTTTTGGGGACCAAATTACCTTTATAGGCAAAAGAAATGTCACAGGTAATATTTGTACAACACAACCAGGAATCTAGAACAAATTAGGAGTATATCAAATATCAATCAAAATTTCTATCCCAAATTAGCTTATCATGTTACCATTTTTATGTTGAAATTATTTAGTCAATTTTATTTATTTATTTATTTTAATATTTTATTTTTTTAATTTTATTTAATATGAGCATTTTAATTTTTTAAAAACTTTTAAGTATTTCTATAACATAAAAATGAACATTGGGCAAAAAACAAATATTTTTACATAAACTTTGGACTAGATATACTTTATTTTTTAAACTATCTGATTGAAATATGACCTTAGGGAAATTAAGTTTATTTATATAGTTCCATGATTTGCCCATTATAATAAATGTTTTAGACCTTTATTACTTGTACAAACTGTCTTATTTTCTCTATATAAACCCTTATTAAAGTACTTTTTTCAAAGCAAATTTTTATTGAAGCTTTGTGCATTTTAAAGTACTTTTATATATGAAGATGGAACATTATTCTAAACACATCATTTTAATGTATAAAATTTAAGATGTCTTAGCAAGTGTTGGACCAGGTTCTAAATTACCAATACTTTTTAAATGTTTAGAGATGTTTTATCTAGTCTTGGCACAAAACTCTGTTTAATCCAAAGATTCTTTGCCTAGTGGTTAAATTCCTTGTATATAAAACAAATTTAAATATAGACATGGAATTATTTCTTAAAATTAACATATGTCCTTAAAGCCTAAGTAGTCTTTTGTAATTTAGCAGTTTTAGTTTACACAAGAACTTATTAGAGGCAACCTAAAATTTTTGCCTCAGGTGTTGTGGAGGTTTGAAGGAGGGTCCCCCATAGGCTCTAGCTATTCAGACGTTTGTCTCCAGTTGGTGGCGCTGTTTTTGGAGGTCTTGGGGTGTGTGGCCATGCTGGAGGAAATGTGTCACTGGGGGTAGGCTTAGTGAGTTTAATAAGCCTCGTGGTCTCCAGTTGCTCTCTCAGCTTCCTGTGCTCTTTGCGAGATGTGACCCTCAGCTTGCTGCTCCAGATCCAGCCACCATGCCTCCCACCACAATGGACTCTAATTCCCTGGAACCGTCAATCATAAGCTCAAATACACTCTTCCTTTTATAAGTTCCTTGGTCATGGTGTTTTATCACAGCAACAGAAAAGTGACTAATACAGGTGTTGAAGGAGTGTAACCAATAGGTAGAAGTATATATTCAGTAAAGCACTTAATTGGTACTATATATTTGTAATTCCATTAGTTACCTTAAATAAAGACAAATAAAATATAGATAAACAATGATGATCTTTGTTGAAATTAGTTACCCATTAGCTGTTTGATTATAGTAACAGGGCTACATCTGGGATGGAAGGGCCAAGTTGCATTCCAGAGACAGGTTTTCAGTGACTCCATACAGTATTTAAACATTCATTAATTTTTATAAGACCAATTAAAAATGATAATACCAAAAGTATGAGGCAAATAGATTTTTTCCTTTTTTTTAATTGTTATTAAACTTTTTCCATAAGTCATACACCATTTATCAACTAAATACAGAGTCGCTTCCCCTTCCATGTCCCCCACCCCACCCAAGTCCCTGCATTCTGCCCTATATGTCCTGAATCTTTCTCTGAGTCTTTCCAGAGTTGTTATTTTTTTCTCATTTGCAAATATAGCCCTTTTTTTGTCCTTTTGAGACAGGGTCTCCCTTTGGTCCCAGCTGGCCTGGAGCTCACTATGTAGACCAGGCTGGCCTTGAACCCACAGAGATCCACCTGCCTCAACCCAAGTGCTAGAATTAAAGGCATGCACCACCACGCCCAGCTGCAAATAGCTTTTTTTTTTATTTTATTTATTTTTTATTTGTAGGAATGTACTGACTGCATGTAGGTTGGTGCACTTGTGTCCGGCAATGCCATGGAGGTCAGAAGAGGGTGTTGGATTCCTCTGAAACTGGAGTTAAAGACGATTCTTAGCTGCTACATGGGTGCTAGGATTTGAACTCACGTCCTCTGCAAGAGCAGTTGGCGCTCTTAACCACTAGGCCATTTCTCCAGCCCCGCAAATAGCTTTTATGGGGGGAATTTACCCTTAAATTTGTTTATAGTTGAGTATTTAATAACAGAAACCTTTAAAGTCATAAGAGATCAAAATATTAACAGGCATCCATACACATGCACATACATATGTGACCTGTAGAAAGGAAATTGCATTATTGCTTAATAGTCAAAGAGAAACACAAAACCATTTTTAAAAATTTGTATTTAAATTAGACAAAGATTTTTAGTTCATAGTGTTAATGAGAACTTCTACTAATAGCTAGCAGTTTATTTTGAGCAAGGCTTTCTTTGCAGCAGTTGTCTTGAAACTCCAAAGGCAGATTGGGCCGGCTTCACATTACCATAGAAGTCTGTCTGCCTCTGCCTCTGGAGCACTAAGATTAAAAGTCCGTTTTTCCAATTTAGTTTTAAAGACAGTTCAAAGTAGATTTTAACATGTAGATTAAGATGAATTGTTACTGGAAATCAAGTGTACTGAAAGCCATTGGGTTCATAGCTTGTTGGCTGGTGTGCACACACCAGGAAGGTAGGGGGTGCCTGATGAGAGGCCACTTGAGGCCAGGAATCCTGCAAATTAAAAATATTCTCTTTTCACAGTGGAGTTTTCTCTTGCCCGACAGATTTAGGAAAGCATTAATGTTAACTCCTGAGTAAAGACTTTAAGGTGAAATGAATTTTAAAAAAACAGAATAAATTTTTATACCTTGTTCCTTTTAATTAATTGTGCATTTTTTTTTTACTTAAAGGATGTTTAGGTGACCAGGATTTACAAACAAAAATTATATTTTGGTTTGGCATGAAAAAAATGGGATTTCAAACATCTGTGGGTGCTGTTCTTGGGGGGGGGTGTTGGCCCATGGATTTTCCTTGGAAATTGATCATGTCTACAGCCATCATGCAGCTATCAAATAGGTTATTTTGTAGTCAAGCTATTATGGAATGTATTATCCCATAAGTAAATACTCACCCATCCACACTTCCAACCTTCTGTTTAGTCAAACCACCTGCTATGAGATTGATTTTCTCAGAGCTAATTATCCAGCCTAAGGGTTGAATACACTTCAGGGCCAACACCTAGCTGAAAACCAAACTGCAGGTCCGATAGGGCTTGTGGTTAAGCAGGCAAAAAGGATGTGCATGCAAATTAAAAAGGATCAGGTTATTTGGTACGAATAAGAGAAATCCAAAGGAGCCAAAGTGTAACATAGTTCTATCTAGAAACAGATTGAAACAATGATAAAACCTTTTAAAATGAAGACTACGACAAACTGTAAACATCTTAGAACATATTAGATATGCTTACAATATCTACAATTTTAATTAAGAGATAAATATGATTTTTTTTTTTAATTTGGGGGATTTTTTGGCGGCATATTTGCTGTGAAATGCTCTTAATCTGTGTTAAAAGAACTGGGGTATTAGCTTTTCAGCGTTGCCTAGCAGCTTAACTTGCATTTGAAAAGGCCTAGGAAGCAAGTAATGAAGTTCTGAGTGGTAGGAAGACGTGCCTCTAACTCTCAAATTCAATACAATATTCCAGGTACAAGTCTCTTTGGAAAATTAGGAGAAAAGTCAAAGGAGAAAATTTGTTTTCTGGAAGAGTTCCGATTTGTATCCAAAAGAGAAATGGGCAGGAAACCTGAGCAAAGGGGTGGGGGAGGGGGGGAATCAGCTTTACCGAAGGGACTGAGCTGGAACAGGCAGCTGCCCAGACCAAGCCAGGGAACTAAAACCAGTTTTGTGCAGTTTAAAAATGACCCCAAAGCCAAGCCATACCTAAGACTGGTAGCCTCACGACTACAAGATTGATTAGTCCTGGAGCCGGGACACAGCCATGACGCTGATGGGCTTCATGGTCAAACTTAGCTGGGAAGCTGCTGGCTTTCATAACCTGCATGAGTGAACAATCAGCAAACCCACGCCTGGGGAGATGGTAGCTCCAGGTCAAGAATATGCCAGGACACTGCTGATTTCCACAGCCTCTCAAGCAAGCTGATGGCTTTTTGGGCAAACTCATGGGTGGGGAGAAGGTAACTGTTGGGCTCCACCAGGGCATGACATTGCTCATTTCCCTAGCCTGCATGCAAGCTGATGGCTTCATGGACTAACCTGTGGTTAGCCAGGCCAAGAAACTGCTAGTTTCCAGGGTTCCGCAGCATTGCATGACACGGGTGCACAAACCAACATGCAGACAGTACATTCATACACATAAAAAATAAAATAAAATAAAAAGAAACTGCTAGCTTCCATGTCCTTCACATAAGCTGATGGCTTCATGAATCAGGCCAGGAAACTGCGAGATTCCATGGCTTCTACACATGTATAACCACATTGCCTCAGGTTGTTAGCCTTGAAGCCACCCAACAAATTGCATGAACCAGCCTCATAATTGAACAAAGTAGAAATTAGGAGGGATAGAGAAAGGTTAATAGCAAAGAACCAGAGGTCACTTTGGGAGAAAGTGTCCTGTGATTTTTTAGCTAGGAAGAAAATCTTCCTAAAATGCAGATTCCCCATGTCCTGGTAGGATTGTGGGGTTTGCATAACTGAATTTCTCCAGGATTCCTTCAAGCTCCATGTTTTGGGATGATAGCTGTAGTAAGGGGTCCATTCCACTGTGGAACAGGCCATGGGGAAATCATACAGGCAGAAGCATAGCCAGAGGACACATGGCAAAGTGCAATTCCAAATACAGAATTCTGCTTTATTCAAATGGAACATGTAAATATATAGGCATTGTTAGTGACATCACTTCTGTGAAGCCAATCCCACACCATAGTATCATCACATCATCACAATTTGCGAGTGTAAACAGAGAGGTCCTGTGACCCTCATCCATGCCTCTGGGACATACAGGCTCACATAAACCCAAGCTCAGATCAGACACACCTACACTTAAACATTTAAATATTTTATCATTTTATAAAAAAATAAACTGAAAAGGTGAATCTTTTTGGCTAAATAAATGAAGACCTTGGTTACAATGTGAAATGTTAACAGAATTTTTTTTCTTTTAATATTGTGTGTGTAATAAGAGCAAGCTGTCCACATAGCAATAGAAAGCCCTCTGGCAAATTGTGCTTTCCTAGCTGGGTTTCTGACACACAAATAAGAAGTAGAAGATCTTAATACCTGATCATTTTTGTTTCTCTGAAGTGTTTTGAGCAAAACAATGCAGATAAAGAAAAAAAATCCAGCCCCTAATTGTTAAAATCCTACATTAATCAAAAAGAAATAGTGGTTAAGAGTAATAGCTGTTCTGGTTGTGATCCCTGGCACCTACAGGCTGGGTAATAATGATTCAGAACTTCAGTTCCAGGGATCTGAATCCTTCTGACTTCCACAGGCATTGCACAACATGGGTGCAATTACATACATGTAGGCAATGTAGTCATAAACATAAAATAAAAATAAATAAAATATTTTAAAAATGCAAACTCTTCACCTTAAAGAATCTATTGTTGATTCTGGTCCTACCTAGTGCAGAACTCTGACTACATTCTACTCCAGTAGTAAAAATAGAGATTTCAACAAACCATATGAAATATAGTTTTCATGCATTATACATGTAAGGCTCAAAGGGAATTAAAATGTGATTCTTTTTTTAATATGTAGGGATACTCTTTTTTAAATTTTTATTTATTTTTGTATTTGTATGAATATACAGTCTGGATGTAGGTTTGTGTACCTGTGTCATGCAATACCATGGAGGTCAGAAGAGGGTGTTGGATTCCTCTGGAACTGGAGTTAAAGATGGTTTTCAGCCGCCATGTGCATGCTGGGGATCAAACCCGGGTCATCTTCAAGAGCAGTTGGTGCTCTTAATTACTAGGCCATTTCTCCAGCCCCGTGATTCTTTTTTTTTCCCCCTCAAATTATTTACTCACATCTGAGGATGGCAGATAAAAGCACAGTGGCATGATATCACCTAGATGGGAAAAAATGGTTATAAATTTGGAGGTTCCTAGAAAGTGTGAGACAAAGCATCAGTATGAAAATTACCCAAACACTTGGATCAGAATCCTTTAAGTTTCTAGTTAAATGTCATGCTCTATGCATGTCTTCCTAGAGTTGAAGAAAGAGAGTAAAATGTTGTTTGTAGGGATAGAAAGACTATTTTGGATCTTTCATATTTCTGTTATTCAGAATAGAGCATTTAACCATCTTCATGGACTTCAAGGAGAGTATAAGGAAAATGATTCTGATACAAACACTTCTGAACAGTATGGTACAATTCAGGTAAAACAAAATTAGTTAGTAGAGAATCTGTTAAGGATAGATAGGTACTGAATACGTTGAGGCTGAACAGAATAATTTAATTTCAGATGACTTTTTCTCTTGTTGTTGTGTTTTGGTAAATCCTGATAACTACTGTTTGCTAACATTCTAGAGAAGAGAATCTTGTGAGAAATGAACTTGAACAGTACTTTTGAGATACTAGGACATTCCCATGGGACAAGTAGAAAGAATATCACTCATGCCTGATCCAAGAGCCATCACTTCTATACTCCTTAATTGCTTCCAATTTAGCCTAGATTAGGGAAACTAACTTCTCAACACCTGTCACATAAACCTCATCCACAATTCACAATGTGGGATAAAATCATAACAACATTGGGGCTGGAGGGATGGCCTAGCGGTTAAGAGCGACGACCGCTCTTGCAGAGGACCCGGGTTCGATCCCCAGCACCCACATGGCGGCTAAGAACCGTCTGTGACTCCGGTTCCAGGAGAACTCCAGTTCCAGGGGAATCCGAGACCGTCTTCTGACCTCCGCGGCATCGCACGACACGGGTGCGCAGACCTGCATGCAGACAATACATTCATACACATAAAAATAAATAAATAAATAAAAATTAAAAAAAAAAATTTTTAAAAAATCATAACAACAAGGACAAATTTGGTCCTGACTACAAGGGGCAGTGGAGAACAAATAGCAGGCAGTTCATCATGATGTCCTTGGAGAATATTGTTCAAAGACAAGAGACGGTATCATTTTCAAAACTGAAATGAAGTTAATTTGGGAAATACTTAGGAAGTTGAAGCAGGAAAATCATAAGTTTGAGGACAGCCTAGGCTTCATGGAAAGTCCCTTTCTCAAACCAACAAAATGGAGTTGCTTGTGACAGCCATTCCCAAAGTAAATAAAGCCACAGACATGCAGAAATAAAATCATTATTTTGCACACTAACCTAACACTAACTAAATGTCTGGGTGTTACTTGTTTTCTGTACACAATATTTGCTTCACAAACGTGTATTTAAGATTGAAGTTTTAAAACAGGGTCGGGGAACGTAAGTCTGAGAACATCTTTAATTCCAGCACGCAGGAGGCAGAGCTAGGCAGATTTCTGTGAGATGGAGGACAGCCTGGTCTACATCATGAGTTTCAGACCAGCTGGAACTACAGGAAGATGCTCTCTCAATTTTTTAAAGTAGTAGGCATATCCAACACCCTCTTCTGACCTCTGCGGCATTGCATGACATGGGTGCACAGACCTACATGCAGATAGTACATTCATACACATAGAAAATAAATAAAAAGAAATTTAAAAAGTGGTAGGGATATAAAAGCTGATTCATTGACAGGAATGAATATTCTAAAGAGACACCTTGTGTTCTCCTCCTTGGCTATCAAATTATTCAATAAACAGATTCAAAGAAATTAGAATTTCTCCAGGAATAAGCTGCTGGTAGAGGAAAATGTGGGAACCCTGATATTATACAGAGGAAGAGCTCATCTCCAAGAGAGACTTAACAACATGTCAGATGACCTTGCAGAGGGTACTGATCTTGCAGGGAAGTTGAGACAATGGTGAGGAGAGAATCAAAGCATATCAGACTGTTTTCTTAAGGGAAATTGAATTATGGGATCAGCAAGACACAGACAAGGCACCCAACACAAGAAACCCACACAGAGAAATATGGAACATTTACTAACCCTAGAAGACTGACACAGAGTTTCCTTCTCAAAAACTTGAGCTCAAATTTAGTTCCTTCTTTGCTTGCTTAGGTTTGTAACCATCCTTCCTTAACTGTCACCATATTGGTGGGTTGAAATTACAGCCTGCCCAGATGCTCATGTGTCCTCATACCACCAAGATGAGATTCTTCTGTAGGCATGTTTGCAAAAGCAGATATTCAGGGGTTCAGACATACTTTAACAAGAGAATTTATTACAGGCACCTTAGTAAGCCAGATGCTGCAAACAGATGTGCTTCTAGATAACTGTGCTATTCCTTTTTCGAGATAGTTGTGAGACCTTTGGTTTTCACTCTTTAGCTTTGGTTCCTCTTAAATCATAAAATCAGTCATAAAACAATAAAAGAAATATTAGACATAAAAACTGACAGTAAATGCATGGCTATGTTACATAATCTCTTCATTTCAGTTATGGATCTATAAATATGAATGTGTATTTAGGCCCACATATGAAATTAAAGAAATACAGGCATTTAAAAGATATTTAAAAATGGGGCTGGAGAGATGGCCTAGCAGTTAAGAGTGCCGACTGCTCTTGCAGAGGACTTGGGTTCGATTCCCAGCACCCCAGCACATGGCAGCTGAGAACCATCTTTAACTCCAGTTCCAGAGGAATCCGACACACTCTTCTGACCTCCACGGCATTGCACAACATGGGTGCACAAAGCTACATGCAGACAGTACATTCATACACATACAAAAATGATAAAAATAAAAATATTTTTAAAAAGATACTTAAAAATATAAAGATAATGTAATAAGTTCATATAAACTTTTTAGAAAATAAGAAACAAGTTAAATGACAGAAATTATAGACTTAAAATGATCTAGCCAAAATTAAACATTTAGTCTATCATTTCATTAATATAAGAGATAGATCTTGGGGCTGGAGAGATGACCTAGTGGTTAAGAGCCCCGACTGCTCTTGCAGAGGACTCGGGTTCGATCCCCAGCACCCACACGGAGGCTGAGAACCGTTTTTAATTCCAGTTCCAGGGGAATCAGACACCATCTTCTTCTGACTTCCGTGGCATTGCACATCACGGTGCACAAACCTACATGCAGACAGTACATTCATACACATAAAAAAAAATTAAAAAAGAGATATATCTTGAAAGAAAAAGGATTACCAAATTTAGAGAAAAATTAATTAATTTAAACAGAGTAGTGAAACATCACTGAATAGAATGAATAATAGAACCAAAGAAACTCATGGGAAATATATGAAAGAATCCGAAATATACACAACCACAGTCAACAAACAGGGGAAAGGAGGAATATGAAAAAAAAAAAAGATTAATGTAAATAGTGTAGGGAAATCTTCACCCAAGTATGAGAAACATTAGTATACCAGGTCAAGAAACTTCTATATATTTATAATTGCCAAGTAGGACAAACTCTGAACAGATAGCTTTGGCAAGTGTGGTGGTTTGCATGAGTGTCCCCCATAGGCTGTAAGTATTCAGACATTTGTCTCCAGTTGGTGGCGCTGTTTTTGGAGGTCTTAGAAGATGTGGCCATGCTGGGGGAAAAGTGTCACTGGAGGCAGGCTTAGTGAGTTTTAATAAGCCTCTGTGGTCTACAGTTGCCCTCTCTGTTTCCTGTGCTCTTTGCGAGATGTGATGCTCAGTTTGCTGCTCCAGATCCAGCGGCCACACCTACTCCCACAATGGACTCTAATTCCCTGGAACTGCCAATCGTAAGCTCAAATAAACTCTTCCTTTCATAAGTTCCTTGGTCATGGTGCTTTATCACAGCAATAGAAAACTGACTAATACAGTTATTGGTACCAAGAGTTGGGTGTCGGCTGTGAATAACCTGACCATGTGTGTGTTTGGAGAAGTGTGGAAGACTTTGGAACTTTGGGCTGGAAAGGCTGTTGACTATTGTAATCAGAGCATAAAGGGCCATTCTAGTGGAGGCCTGGAAGAAAGCATGGCTGCAAAAGATGTGGTTCCAGGGGAAAATAAAGAGTTAGGCAGCAACTGGTATATTTTGATAAAGAGTCTGGCAGCAGTTTGCCCACAGCCCAGATGCTTGCCTGATGCTAAGTTGAAAAGCGGTGGACTGATGTCTTTGGCAGAAGATATTTCAAGACAGCCTAATGTAGAAATGGTGATGTGGCTTTTAATGGTGAATATTGTGCTGCTCTACAGTGAAGAAGAGCAAATGGGGCAGAAAGAAATGCAGAATGTACAGTTTGGATCTGAAAACTGTACTAGGAAGATTAAAGGTGGGGCCAAGGCATGTGAAGGAGAGGCTCCCTTTGATAAGGAGATTAAAACAATTAAGGAGAGGCCTGGAGATTTACAAGTAAACAAAAGAATCAGTACCTTCAGGGCAAGACCACACCCAGCTAATCCTCCAACAAGTCCAGGGCAGAGAAAAATTACAAATATGGTTAAAGTAGGAGAGAGTCCATCCCGAACTTGCAGCCAAACTCAGCAGTTTCATTCACGTGGTGCTGGAGTTAGAGGCATGAAGTCTGCAATAGTGAAGGGGTCATCAGTTCTTCCTCCACGGTTTCAGAGAGCTGCCAAGGTCAGGCAGAGCCCAGCAGGGGTGTCCCTGCATAAAGTAGGCCCTGACAAGCCATTGTGTGAAGCTGTGAATGTGAAGCCTGGTTGGCAGAGGAGACCCCAAGAAGATTTTCAAGATGCCATACCTGTGAGATATTTGCCAAGGAGAGCTGCATACAGGGAGTGGTACTGGCCTAAGAAAGAGATGTGTGTTGCAAGCAAAGCTGGAAATGCTGAGCCATCTAAACCCTTTGGAAGTCAAGTCCCAGAAGTTGCATGTGGAGCTACAGGACTTGGCGTTTGCCCTGCTGGTTTTCGGTCTTGTTTTGGTCCAGTATTTCCTCACTATGCCTCTATTTCTCCCTTTTGGAATGGGAATGTGTATTCGGTTCGACTGTATGTTGGGAGTATGTAATTTGTCTTTTGATTTTACATGAGCTTACAGTTTGGGAGATTGGCCTGAGTCTCAGAGGAGACTTTGGACTGTGGACTTTTTAAATGGCATTGAGACTGGTAAAGACTGTGGGGACTTTTAAGGTTGGATTAAATGCATTTTGCATTTTATATGGTCAAGAGCCTATGGGGGCCAGGGAGTGGAATGTGGTGGTTTGCATGAGTGTCCCCCATAGGCTGTAAGTATTCAGATATTTGTCTCCAGTTGGTGGCGCTGTTTTTGGAAGTCTTAGAAGGTGTGACCATGCTGGGGGAAGTGTGTCACTGGGGGCAGGCTTAGTGAGTTTTAAGAAGCCTCTGTGGTCTACAGTTGCCCTCTCTGTTTCCTGTGCTCTTTGCGAGATGTGACGCTTGGTTTGCTGCTCCAGATCCAGCTGCCACGCCTCCAACCACTATGGACTCTAATTCCCTGGAACTGCCAATCATAAGCTCAAATAAACTCTTTTTTTTATAAGTTCCTTGGCCATGGTGCTTTATCACAGCAACAGAAAAGTGACTAATACAGCAAGCCAAAGTGAAAATAAAATCCAAAAGTTAAAAATCAAACAAAATTGATGTAGTACCAGTGAGATGGCTCAGTATGTAAAAAGAAGCTCAGCCTGATGACTCAAGTTCTATCTCCAGGACCCACCAGGTGGAAGAAGAAAGCCAGTTCTGGCAAGTTGTCTTCTGACCTCCACATATATGTCACAGCACACAACTTACGGTGGTTTGAATAAGAATGTCCCAATAGGCTTGGGTATGTGACTAATTGGTCAGTTCCAGGCACTGTTTGGGGAGGGTCATAGGACCTTTAGGGAGAATCACGTCACTGGAGGTTTGAAAGCTCCTAGCTTTGTCCTCGTTCCCTGCTTTCTCTCTGTGTTTCCTGCCAGTGGTTGAATATTCCAATTCTCAGGTTTCTGCTCCAACCTCCTCTGCCACCATGCCTTTCCATCATGATGGACTCTTATCTCTCTGTAAACTTAACACTAATAAACTTTTACTTGTATAAGTTCCCTTGATCATTGACATTTTATTATAGCAACAGGAACATAACTAACACAAGCCTGCTCACTCAAGTTCAAACATACAGCACACATGTACATAAACAAACAAACAAATAAATAAATAATTGTAAAATATTTTAGATAAATAAAAATTAAAACCAGGTGCAGGAGAGATAGTACAGTGGTTAAGAATACCTGCTTTTCTTCTAGAAGCCCCGGGTTTCATTCTCAGTGTTCACATGGAAACTAAAATCTGTCTGTAACTCCCGTTCCAGGGGACCTGACACCATCTTCCAGCCTCTGTGGGGGTTTTGCATAACATTGATGCACTTACATATATGCAGACATAAAACTCATACACATAAAATAAGAATAATAAATAAAATATTGAAAAACATAATATAAATGTTAAAAGAAAATCAAGCATACTCTCAGGAAAAATGCTGTATTATCCACAAGGAACAGAAGTAAGCTTTATCCTCAATAATAGTAGCTATGGAGATCAGGAAATGTTATAATAACAAATTTCAGGGAATGAAAGTAATAAGTCAAAATTTTTCATTTATGGACTTTCACAGAGGAAGGTAAAATGAAATGTATTTTCAAACAAACAAAGCTGAAACACTTGATTGCCAGCCCATAATCAAGTAAAGGAGGTTTTGGTTTCAAGGGGATCAGAGTTTCCCTGATCCACAGAGTTTGACACCAAACTCTATAACACAGATAGATACCATCAGAGAAAAGAAAAGAAAAGAAAAAGCAATGTAAGTAGTAAATACTAGGAGAAACAGAAGACAGGTAGAGATCTTTTATAAATGAAGGAAATAAAAAAGTAAGTAAGACTATCCAAGGCAAAGCTTATAACATTTTTAATAAAGTTTAAAAATTTAATATATATGATAATGGTGCTAAGTATCAGGATGGGTCATAGATATATACTGTTGCAAGACTTTTTTCCTAAGTAATTCAATATTAACTCTCAAAATACTAAGATAACTCAAGGATATATATATATATATATATATATATATATATATATATATATTTATTCTTAGAGCAGTCACCAAAATATAATGTGAAGAGATAAAAAGTTACAAAATATTAAAAATACTATTTAGAATAGCATTTAAAACTCATAACAACCTAAAGATAAATGTAATTAAGAAAGATGTTGGGCTGGAGAGATGGCCTAGCGGTTAAGAGTACCAACCGCTCTTACAGAGGACCTGGGTTCGATCCCCAGCACCCACATGGCAGCCGAGAACCGTCTGAAACTCCAATTCCAGGAGAACTCCAGTTCCAGGGGAATCCGACACCCTCTTCTGACCTCCGCAGCATTGCACGACATGGGTGCACAGATCTGCATGCAGACAGTACATTCATACACATACAGAAATAAATAAATAAATAAATAAATAAATAAATAAATAAATAAATAAATAGAAAAATGTTTATGCTTAATTTTTTTTGAATTTTTGTTTATTTCATAAACGACATCTTAGTCCCCTTTAAACACGTTTCACCATCAGCACTCTCCATAACCCCCCTCGCACCCCCACCCCAAGTACACACTGGATTTTACACACTCTGTCATTTATGTTAAGGTCTATCAAGTCAAGTTTGCATCCCCTGAAATCCTTCGGCACAAGTTCATCTGCTGGGGTCTAGTCAGCCTATCTAGAGTGACTCCCTTAAAGAAGATCAGCTCTTCCTCACCCAGCAGTGATCGGTTACCCCATCATTCTTCAGGTAAGAAAATGTTTAATTACATCTGTGAGTGAAGTAGAATATTACTTAAATAAATGGAGGGACAAATAATGTGTATCTCATAAAAGAATCTTTGCATTAAATGTGAGTTCTTTCTTCAAATTTTCTACGACATAAAGTGAACTAAAGTTCCTGTAGAATTTTGGGCAGAAATTAATAAATTCCTTCTAAAATTTGTATGAAATATGAAAAAGGTAGTTTGGAAATTTTATATAATTTCTTTTATTTTACTATATAACTCTATTGATGGAGGCAGCTTGGTATTGTAAACAGATTCATACTTTATTGGTGTACTTGAAAGTACCATGTAATTCAATGGAAACAGTGGTAATTATTAAGGAATTCTACCATTACCACTAAACAATTCTGTGTGAAGAATGAATGGTAATCACTTCCTAATAAAATAGACACTAACTTTAGTGGTCATAAATTACATGCAATATCTAAAACAATATAGAATGTAACTGAAAAAAATAGGAGATAGTCTTTAAAATTTTTATAAGAAAATTAACTTCTACTACCTACACAGACAGACACATGGAGAATAAACAGCACACTCCTGAATAATGAATGAGTCAAGGAGGAAATAATGAAAGAAATAAAAACATTCCTGGAACTAAATAACAATGACAGTATAACACAAAAAAAAAAAAACCTATGGGACACTTTAAACGCAATCTTAAGAGGGAAGTTTATATCCCTGGGTGCCCACATTAAAAAAAAAAGAAAGAGCAAAAATAAATGAGCTAACACTGCAGCTAAAAACACTTGAAAGACAACAAATAAACACAACAATAAACACTACAATAAATAAACACAACAAATAAACCCTAAAGACAACAGAAATAACAAAAATCAGACCAGAAATCAATGAAATAGAAACAAAGAAATCAATTCCAAAAAAATCAACAAATCCAGAAGTTGGTTCTTTGAAAGAATAAACAAGATAGAAAGCCCTCTAGCCCAGTTAACCAAAAGAAAGAAAGAGCAACTCCAAATCAATAGAATTTGTGATGAAAGGGGAAATATCACAATAGACAATGGAAAGATCCAGACAATCATAAGGTAATACTTCAAAAACCTATACTCTACTAAAGTTGAAAACCCAAGAGAAATGGATGAATATCTGAAATCCTGGGAATCACCAAAGCTAAACCAAGAAGAGATTGACAGCTTAAACAGGCCCATAATATATGAAGAAAGGAAAATGAAATGAGACTTCCCAACTAGATAAAGCCCAGACCCAGATAGTTTCACAGCAGAATTCTACAAAACATTTAAAGAGGACTTACAACCATGATTACTCAGAGTGGTCAGAAGGATACAAGCAGAGGGAACTCTCCCAAATTCCTTCTATGAAGCCCGCATCACTCTAATACCAAAACCAGGCAGGGATATAACCAAAAGACAGAGCCATAGACCCTTCTCATTAATGAACTCAGATGCAAAAATTCTCAACAAAATACTCTCAAATCACATAGAGACCCACATCAAAAAGATCATCCATCATGACCAAGTTGGATCCAAGTCAGAGATCCAGGGATGTTTCAACATATATAAATCAATAAATATCATAAAAGACATAAATGGACTGAAAGACAAAAACCACATAATCATCTCAACTGATGCAGAAAAAACGTTTGACAAAATCCAGAATCCCTTCATGCTTAAAGTCATAGAGAGAGGGCTGGAGAGATGTCCTAGCAGTTAGGAGCACCGACTGATCTTGCAGAGGACCTGGGTTCAATACCCAGCACACACATGGTGGCTGAGAACAGTCTGTAACTCCAATGCCAGGAGAACTCCAGTTCCAGGGGAATCTGACACCTTCTTCTGACCTCCGTGGTATTGCATGACACGGGCGCACAAACCTACATGCAGACAGTACATTCATACACATAAAAAAAAGTCCTAGAGAGAATTGGGCTGGAAGGATTGTTCCTCAACATAATCAAAGCCATATACAAGAAGCCCACAGTCTGCATCATCCTAAATGGAGAAAAGTTAGAAGGATTCCTCTTAAAAGTAAGAACTTTGTGAGTTCAAGGCCAGCCTGGTCTACAGAGTGAGTTCCAGGACAGCTGGGGCTACATGGAGACCCTGTCTCAAAAAAACGACCAAAAAAAGTAAGAACTCAGCAAGCCTCCCCCTGTCGCTGCCACTCCTCTTCATTATAGTGCTTGAAACACTGGCTAGGGCAATAAGGCAAGAAAAGGAAATTAAAGGAGTTCTAATTGGAAAAGAGGAAGTCAAACTATCCCTTTTTGCAGATAATATGATAGTTTATCTAAGGGATGCTAAAAACTCCACCAGAAACCTCTTAGAAAGGATTAAGAGATTCAGTAAAGTGGCAGGAGACAAAATTAACCTAGAAAAATCAGTAGATTTCCTTTACACCAGCAACAAGCAAATGAAGAAGGAATACAAGGAGACCTTCCCATGCAAAACAGCCTCAAAAACAATTAAATTCCTAAGAAAAAACCTAACCAAAGAAACCAAAGATCTCTACAACAAAAATATTAAACCCCTGAAGAAGGGGATTGGAGAAGACATCAGAAGATGGAAATACCTCCCATGTTCATGGATTTGAAATATTAATATAGTAAAAATGTCCATTCTACCCAAATTAATATACAGATTCAATGCAATCCCAATTAAAATCCCCAAGACATTCTTTACAGGCTCAGAAAAAAATTATTAAATTAAAAAAAAAAAGAAAATAAAATGTATGGCACAGTGCTAAGCACATGGCAAATGTTGAACAAATATCAACTGCTGTTCTCTACTGTCCCATAGGCAAGTCTGTGACTTGACTATTAAAAATGTGACTAGTGGGCCTGGAGAGATGGCTCAACCATTAGAGTGCTTACTGCTCTTGCAGTTTCCCAAATTTAGTTCCCAACACCTATGTCCTTCTGCTTACAGCTTCCTGTAACTCAAGATGAGGAGACCCAGTGCCTTTTTCTGGACTCCACATGCAGCTATACTCATGGGCACAAAACCAAGCAAAGACAAAAAAAATTAATATGGAACAACAAAAGACCCTGAATAGAGAAAGAAACCTTGAGTGAAAACAGCAATACAGGAGGGATCTCAATATCAGACTTTAAACTATACTACAGGGCTATAGTCATAAAAACATCTTGGTACTGGCACACAAACAGACCAGTAGACCAATGGAACAAAACTGAAGATCCAAACTTGAGCACAGACAATTTCAGCCACCTCATATTTGACAAGGGGGCCAGAAAGACTCAATGGAGGAAAGACAGCATCTTCAGCAAGTGGTGTTGTCAAAACTGGATCACCACTTGTAGAAGAATAAAAGTAATCCTCTACCTCTCACCCTGTACAAAAATCAATTCCAATTGGATCAAAGACCTCAATGTCTAACCCCAAACTCTGAGGGTGATAGAAGAAAAATTTGGCAGCAGACTACAAGGCACAGGTGTAGGAGACTTTCTAAATTAGACAGCAGCTGCACAGCACCCCAAACTCTGAAGGTGATAGAAGAAAAATTTGGCAGCAGACTACAAGGCACAGGCGTAGGAGACTTTCTAAATTAGACAGCAGCTGCACAGCGGGACCTTATTAAACTCAAAAGTTATTGTGCAACAAAAGAAACAATCAGGGAAGTGAAGAGAAAACCCGCAGAGTGGGAGGAAATCTGCACTGGTGATACATGTGACAGAGCATTAACTTCCAGAATATATAAACTTCTCAAAAACAAAGAAGTAGGAAATAAATGACTCACTCAAAAGATGGAGCAAAGAGCTGAAAAGAGACTTCACAACTGAGGAAATAGAGATGGTTTTGAAATATCTTTTTTTTTTGTCTTTTTGAGACAGGGTCTCCCTGTTGCCCCAGCTGTCCTGGAACTCACATTGTAGACCAGGCTGCCCTTGAACTCACAAAGATCCGCCTGCCTCTGCCTCCCAAGTGCTAGGATTAAAGGCGTGCACCACCACGCCCAGCTCAAAGAAGTCTTTTAAGGCAAATCTTTTTTTTTTTTTTTTTTTTTTTTTTNGAGACAAGGTCTCCCTGTAGTCCCAGGTGTCCTGGAATTCACTCTGTAGACTATGGTGGCCTACAACTCACAAAGATCCACCTGCCTCTGCCTCCCAAATGCTAGGATTAAAGGCGTGCACCACCACGCCCGGCTGAAATATCTTAAAAAGTGTTCAACGTCGCTAATAATTAAGGAAGTGAAAAATTAAAACCACTTTAAGATATCATCTCATCCAATACAACTGGCTAGGATCAAGAAAACAAATGATACCAAGTTCTGGAGAGGTTGTGGGGAAAGGGGAACACTCATCCACTGCTCTTTGGAATGTAAACTTGTACAACCACTATGGAAAGCAATGTACAGAACCCTTGGAAAACTCGGAATGAACTTGCCACCTGACCTAGCCATACCACTCCTAGGTATATATAAGACTCATCTTACTGCAGAGATACATGCACAGCCATGTTTATTGCAGCTCTCTTCACAATAGCAAAGAGCTGGAACCAGCTCAGTGCCCCTCAACTAATGGGTGGAAAAATATGGTATATCCACACAATGGAGTTCTATGCAACAGTAAAGAAAGATGACATCATGAGCTTTGCAGGTAAATGGACGGAGCTAGAAGATACCATGCTAAGTGAAGTAACACAGTCCCAAAAAAGCAAATGAAGAATGGTATCCCTCATCTGTGCATGCTAGTGCCAATTACCTAATTGTATGGCAATCTGACTAACGTTAATGTGATCTGAAAACAACTGTGCTCTTGTATTGTGAATCCCCTAAAAAATAAATAAAAATTAAATTTTAAAAAAGTGTTCAACATTGCTAATAATTAAGGAAATGCAAATTAAAACCACTTTAGAATATCATCTCACTCCAATAATGCTGGCTAAGATCAAGAAAACAAATGATACCAAATGCTGGAGAATTTTTTGGGAAAGGGGAACACTCATCTACTCCTGGCGGGAATACAAATTCATACAACTACTATGGAAAGCAGTGTGGAGATCCCTTAAAAGAATCAAAATGAGCCTACCACCTGATCCCGCCATACCACTTCTGGGTATATACCCACAAGACTCATTCTACCACAGAGATACATGTACAGCCATGTTTAGTGCAGCTCTCTTCACAATAGCAAACAGCTGGAACCAATCCAAGTGCCCCTCAACTAATGAGTGGATAGAGACAATGTGGTACATCTGCACAATGGAGTTCTATGCAGCGGTAAAGAAAGATTACATCCAGAAATTTGCAGGTAAATGGATAGAACTAGAAGATTTTATGTTAAGTGAAGTAACACAGTCCCAGAAAAACAAAAGATGAATTGTATCCCTCATCTGCAGATGGTAGCACCAAGTACCTATTTGTATCCCTCATCTGCAGATGGTAGCACCAAGTACCTATTTGTAAGGCAAACTGAGCAACATTAATGTTATATTCCTCATGATCTGAAAACAACTGTGCACTTCATTGTGAATCCATAGACAGATTATAGAATTAACCTACCATTTATTTTTAGACTTTGGATTTTTTGGTATATGATGGTGGGTATGTATGCATATTTTAGAGCAATATAAAGTTAAAATGGAAAAATGTGATTCAAGAAATATGAGATGGAAATAACATACAGTTTTTTTTTTCAGAAGACACAATTTTAATATAGGTGCAATGTATCAGGCTGGTGTAACATAGCCTTTCTGGGTGCTTAAAGACCATAATTAACACCCATACCAATTTGGCCAAGGGACCTAAGGGATAACTTTGTTCATTGCCCTCAGAAGTCAACTAAGTCTCAGGGGACTATGCATGGGGACATCTTTTGAAATATCCTGCAAATGCGTGTCACCAGTCTTCCTATGTAAAGAGGTCTTGGAGATCCACTAATGGGACATTTTCACTTCAATTTTTTTTCTTTGTTGGCACCGCAGTTCAAACCTAGGGTCTTACAATCAACTACTTCCAATATTAGATTTCAAAGAGCTGTTAACGTGGTCTGATTGGCTTTCCTTGCTGGTCATCTTTACCCAAACGAACTGCTATATTTGGAGTTGCTATCACAGAGGACAGAAGCTAGGGCCCTTAGTCCAATATTCCATATGGGGCTTACTCCTACTAGTGTCTACGGGAGTGAATTCTCCCAAAGTTAAGCTTTGAAATTAGTATATCTTAACAGATCATGCATAGGGGCTGCCTTGATAACAACTAACCTGATCCATAATATAATGATCATTAGCCCCATATTCTAAATATTCACTAAGACTAAATTCATTTTAATAAACATTAACTGTAATGTAATATTTATTTGTTTTTTTTAACATATTGAGTTTCAGTATAGCCTATAGTGATAGATAACTAAGTATTTGGAATAAGCAATTTTAGACAGGACACAGAACACAGAATCCACAAAGGAAGTAATAATATTGGTTTCATTGGAATTTAAAACTCATTCTCTACAGGTCAATGCTATAAACATGACTAGTCAAAACACAAACTTCAAGGAATTAAAACCCTCTGTGGTTGGATGACAAATGTCCCTCATAGGCTCATACATTTAAACACTTGGTCTCCACCTGGTGGGCCTGCTTTTGGATGTTATAGACCATTAGTAGATGGAGACTTGCGGGAGGAAGTACATCACTGAGAGTAGGCTTTGAGGACAGATAGTCTCAACACCTCCCCCCCATTTCCAGTTCAGTCTCCCTGCTTCCTGTGAGTGGATAAAGATGTGATATCTCGCAGGGCATGGTGGTGCACGCCTTTAATCCTAGCACTTGGGAGGCAGAGGCAGGCAGATCTTTGTGAGTTCAAGGACAGCCTGGTCTACAAGGTGAGTTCCAGGACAGCTGGGGCTACAAGGAGACCCTGTCTCGAAAAGACCAAAAAAAAAAAAAAAAAGATGTGATATCTCAGCTTCTAGCTCTTCTCGCCATGGCAGCTGTCTTCAAAGACATGCAAAATAAGTCACATGACATGGAAGCAGAAATTGGAGGGGCATAGCTATGAGCCAGGGCATGTCAAGTGTTTCTCAACCTGCTAGCATCTAAGAAGAGATGAGGAAGGAGTCTTTCCCAGAAAATTCAGAGAGTGTGTATCTCTGGATAGGAGTGGGATTTCATACATCTGGCCTTCACCACTATAAGGATGTAAGGATGTGTCTACTGTTTTAAACTACACTAAAAAATTAATGCACAATCCTAGGCATTTATCTAAGGGAAAGAAGAATACATGTCCACAAATAGTTGGACATATGTGTTCATTATGTTTCATTCCTAAGAGCCCAAAATCTATGAGTCATCTTAATAATCCTTAAGTGGAGGGCAAGACTAATCATAGCATATTCATATGATGTACTAGTGACTGAGATTTAAAATGCTGTCATGTTGGGTACATCCAATAATATGAAAGAACCTAAAAGTATGGAGCAAAAGACTCTAATAACAAAGGAAGATCTTTTTTCTGTATGATTTCATGTATGTGATTTATGTGATAATCTAGAATAGAAAAATCAGGTGGAGGGCCATAATGAGGGGGGGAGAGGGGAGCCGAATAAAGGGCCCATGACCTAAACAGAGTATTCCGTATTGGAGTAAAAGGTTGATTAGACTACCGTAACACAATTTGTAATATTTCTTTGGAAAATCTTATTTTAAATAAAATTTCTCAGTTAAAGGGGAAAGATGGTCTTGCAGCACAAAAAAAAAAGAAAAATAAATAAATAAATCATATTCTCACATAGGGCTGGAGATCAGACTGCAAGTATTATCAATGTATCATGTACCATTGGAGTACTGGCTTTGGGTTCAGCATTTGACTCAGGCACAAGCTAACATTTGATATCTGTGTGAACTTAGGGCACACTGTAAAGTTGTCCAGGTATTCTTCTGAACTGGAGGGAAAAGAGAGACTCAGAAGATTCCCAAAACTAGATCTAAGATGATCCAGAATCTCAGATAGTTATAAGATTAACAAGGAGCCTAAAGTTATATAAACAACTGTTGAAGAAAGGAGACACTGTTTAGTGGCGCTTTCTCTAGCTAAGTTGAGCAGAGAGGTCCAGAGATGCAGCTTAACCTTCACTCATGCTAGTGTGGGCCTATGGATCCTCCGCTCCCTTTGGGTCCGTGTTCCTGTATGTAATTCTGGTAAATTTGTCATTCGAGAATGTTTTTGCTCTGTCATGAGTACCCTATCTGGGATGAACAGACATTTGTTCATGTCTCCCCAGAAATATCCACACAACATATGTAAACACTCTGAAACTCCTTTCCCTCATTTGTAAACTTGGCACATTTATATCTACATTGTACATACATAGCAGGACATAATGTATTAAATAAAACAATGTCTGTAAAGTGCTCAGTGAATTGTAGACTTTCTTTGTACAGCAAATTGCTTCACTTCACTGATTCTCAAATTTCCCATGAGCAATGGAATACTTCTAACTGATATCAAAGTTAATTTTCAGTTATAGCTCCACAACGAAGAAACTGAATGAATGCACTTGAGTAGGGGTGAAAATGGAAATGGACAATTCGGGCATAAAAATAAAAAGGTTATTATCAAACCACATATACATAATATTTCCTAACACAAATAAACAAAACTCGTGATTTTCCTTGGGATTGTACATAGAATATAAGCAATTCCTCTCTGAGGATATCTATGCTGAGAACACCCTATGCTTCATAACCTATTGTATTCACTGGGGGCTATAGCAGTAAGCAGATCATCTGACTTTTTCAATAGCATGAACTGCATTAATGAAGACACAGAGAGAATACAGATAAATGTATAAACAAAAGAGCAAACATAAAAGAAAGGACATTATGAGACACTGATGAAAAAGTACTGATTTAGAGATTTGTGATCTAAAGTTTACTAACTGTTTAAATGGGAGTTTGTATATTAAAAGGTGACATTTAGGTAAAAACATTTAAGAAAAAGTCAGCCATGTGAAGAATTTTGCATTAGAGTTATCCTAGGCACTGTAATAAGCAAAACCCTATATTTCAATATCTTAATAAAGTAGACATTCATTTTTGTCTTACACAGTAGTTTAATGCTGTTATTTTTATATTAGATTTTCTGCATGTGTTGATTTAGGGATCTAAGCTCTTTTTACTTTTTTCCTTGGGAAGCTTCAGGTCTAAGAAGTTGGAAAGAATAGAGCTATAAAGAAATAGACAGCTGCTTCAGCCTTTCTGGGTGCTTAATGACCATACTTAATGCCCATACCAATTTGGCCGAGGGACCTAAGGGATAACTTTGTTCCTTGCCCTCAGAGGTCAACTATATCTCAGGGGAATATGCATGGGGGCATCTCCTGAAATGTCTTGCAAATATGAGTCACCAGTCTTCCCTGTGTGGGCAAGTCTTGGAGATCCATGGATGGGACCCCAGCCAGTGCCCACCCTATAAAGAGGAAAGTCTGCTGAGGCTTCAAAGAGAGAAGCCTGGTCTAGTAAGTCCTAACTGTGTCCTCGAGTGGATGGAATTTATGGTTAAAAAAGCAAAAGGAGACAGGGGCTACCCCCCCCCAAAAAAAAAATCTGAGTGAACCTTGAGGATCAGATCCTCAACTGACCTTGAGAAAACAGAAACCTTGGTTAATCAGAGCTGACTGTGTGGCCTTAAGCATCCAAAAAGGAAAATATAACCAGAAATAAATAATCAATAAGGTCTGAGAAATTGTATTTCAGATACAAAACTTGAGAATCCTTCAAATCTTCAATGTCAGATGGGGACTGTGGAAATGCCCAGTATGTGGACTGAGTGGCTACTGGGATTTCGGCCTCTTCAGAGAGTAGACTGCTTTTGTTTGACTACCCATGCTGTGTCATGGAGGCCTGTGCAGGAAGATTAAGACAGGCCACATACTTGCTGGACCTCATTTGGGTGACCATGTTGGGGAAGGACCCCAGTGTGGAGCACAGGGGCAGGATTGATGGTTGTTTGGGTTTGCCAAGGAGGAAACTTCAAGCACTTCCTTGGGGAAAACATGACATTTTTTTGGTAAAAAAAAATTATATTTAACAGTTAAAAATATTTTGTAAAATAATATTTTCTCTTTTATTGATACATGTTACAACCATTCATAATTTATCCTTATGCAATCCATTGGTGTGTTCTATCATATAGGAATAGTAATATTCATATTCTAGAAAAAAAGAGAGGATGTAAAGTTATACTTCCTTTTTCTTCTTTTTACATGCATGCAACTCTACTGTTAAAATGTAAATCTCTAAATGTGGTTTGGAATTAACCTGTAGTTTATTTTCAGATTTTGCAACTGTGATTTATGCGTGGAATGTATGTATGCATATTTTGGAATAATATAAAATCAAATGGGAACAAAAAAAGAGAGAAAAACCTATTCAAAGAACTGACTAAAACAGTAAACCTGTGCACCGGAAAAGGTTATAAAAGACTGAGAAAAAGATGCATGACAGGACTTGTGTATGACAGAATCCATGAGCTCTGATGGGAGAGGGGGGGCATGAGGGGTGGGCATGGAAGGGGAAATAAGTCTAAATTTGATTAAGAAATGTTGTAGGAAATGTTCTCAATAAAAAAGGTTTTAATAAAAAAATTATGATTAAAAAAAGAAAAAAAGAAATAGACAGGTGCTTCTTAAATTTCCCGGTCAAAATTACAAATGCCATTTATTATTAAAATAGATTATTTAGTATTTAAATTTTATGTGTATAAGTGTATTGCCTGCATGTATGCAAGTGCACCCTTTCCATGCAATGCCCATAGGGGTCAGAAGACAGGTTCAGATTCCCTGTAACTGCTATTTCAGACACAAGGGTGCTGGGTAACAAACCCAAATCCTGTGCAAAAGCAGCCAGTGCTCTTAACCACTGAGCCATCTCTCCAGCCCCACAAATGCCATTTCTGCTCCCATTTTATTAGCAAGGATTAACCATTTAGATGAGGCAGATATATCGGGGAGAGCTAATGACAGTGCAGCTGGGTAACCTCTCTCTATTAGCAGTTTTAAGTAATGGAGGGAGAATGTAGAATTTTCTCTCTCTCTCTCTCTCTCTCTCTCTCTCTCTCTCTCTCTCTCACTTTCTTTCCTTCTCGCTGATGTAGCCACTTCACTAACTGAGCTACATGTTTTCCCTTCTTGCTTTTCCACTACATTCATAGTTTTCTCAAATCAATAACCAAATTTAGTAACTAGTTATATAATCTAATTTAAAGACCAGACTTTCCTGCTCACACATATTCTTCTCTGTCTGGTCAAGGGTCTTCACTGGCCAGAGTCTCGTGGATAAAAAGGCAAGCAATTATCCATTACAACCAACACACACACACACACACACACACACACACACACACACACACACACCAAACCAACACATAGCAGGTGATACAAGGATTAAGAACCCTTTTTAGTAACAAGAAGACCAGTCAGTATAACAATCATGAGGTAAGGTACTGTGGAGAACTTCTATTCTGTCAGAAAGAGGATGTTTATGATCTAAAGCCTGTTTATGCTTTTTCTGTTTATTTATACTACTCAAATTTTACATTCTTTGAGTTCTTTGAACTATTGCTCAATACCCACATGTAAACAGGCACCATGAAAGATAAATTCTAGGATGCTATGTGATTTACTCAACCACATTCTGCTTGGGACAGTTTGGAGATCCCAGAAATTAGTGTTGCCATCTATTAAAGCCAGGATTTTAATTTTATGAAATGGCTGTCTACTAATCCATTTACTTCTAAAGAAGAGGAAGTGGAACAGGCCCTTCAGTTTAATTGAATGGAATTAAATCCCCACTCTCTTCCTTATTAACTGCATAACTTAGATTGAGTTCTCACCAAAGGAGACAGTGAAGCCACAACAAATAATTCACCATGTGGAAAGTATATTCACGAAAGAGTAATCTGAAAATGAGAAGGGTTAATGAAAGTGGACAATATGGGAAGGCTCTCTGTCCAGTTACCAGTGTAACGGGAGCTTGATGGCACTAGTGACTTACAGCAATAAGTAGAGAATGCCTGTTTCAGATTTCTGTTCCATCTTAAGAGCAAGTATTGCACCAAATAACAGGACATGTGGTCAGGTCTGTGCTCTGTAGTCTGCTTTGGTGGAACTCCTACATGAAGAATGGCTGCCAGACAAAGAGATTCAAGTGCTGATAGCTGGAATTTGGGCCATCAGAGGACTATGGAAGACAACGATAATGCACACTCTCCTGAGATACACTGGGAAACTTACTCTATATCTACAGAACTTAACTTACTGTTTCCATGGATAGAATAATAATAATGATAAAAATAATAGTAAAGATAATAGCAATAACAGTGCCATTTATTTTTTTTAATGAAGATTAATAAATTCATATTTACAAAATATGCTGATAATTTCTGTCTTACAGGAACAGTTTCATTAGAACTCGAAATGAATAAAACTATAAACAGCATAGCATGCAGAAGCACAGTCAGGGGAGGGGTCAGCATGCCTGAGTTAAGAGAGAGAAAGCCAGTGTGAAAGTTAATCATGACCAAAGGAGAGTGCAGTCCAGAGGAGCTCAGAAAAGCAGGCCAGGGGTCAGTCATGCAAGGTCTCTTAGATGACAGGTCAAACTTCAGCCATGAGCTGGGGTAGCTTTGTGTAGTTGTCTGTGTTTAAAGGATCCTTCCTGTCCTGCATGGTGAAAACACATTAAGGTCAGACATCACTTTCAGAAGTATTTTATAGACTGAATTATGGTTTGTAAACAACAATAATCTGACTTCCCTGAGTGGATGGAAAGACACTAACAAGTGCGTGATCCAGTTCAGTTATCTCCATTGTTTACATAAACCAGATATTTTAGAAATCAACATAATTTTCCATAACTGACAACTTCTCCTTCTGAGATTGTTCTTAAACATGAACACATGTGGGGATGAGACTGGGGAATTGATCTTATGATCAGTTTTCCAAAATAAACTAAGTTCATTTCTGAGGAACAGAATTCTATTATGTGTTTATACAAAATGGTCTCTTTGGTTAAAAACAATGGAATGTTAACAGAGCCCCAAATAATATTTTTCTTCCCTTGTTGGCAGTATTTTTTAGCATATACAGAGTTACATCATTAAAAACAACATCCAATCTGTATGAGGGAGATTATTGTATCCATGTCTGCAGAAATAAATTGATGATACATTATCTGAAGCAAATGCTCTAGAACTCTATTGCTTATCTTTGCTTTTGTTCTATAAGCTTAAATAACTCTGCCTTATGTTGATGATCTTGGTTCTTACTTCATAAGGAGAAACAAAGTGGACATTATTTTCATAAAAGCACATCATTTATCATGTAAATACCCTTCTCTTTGGTGCTTGGTATGAAGTCTGTTTCCATCCAAGCCACCTCTATCCACAGGCTTTCTTGTCTGAGTAAGAGGAAAATTTATTCATTTTTGTAACTTAGAGAAAAATACACAAAGTACTTTGAACCTTCGATGCTAATTACCTCTACCTTCAAGTACCCAGAAGGTTACCATTATGATTCAATGTATTATGTCTAGCCAGAGTTATTATATCTCATCTTTCATCTTTTCCTTTGCTTCGCCTACAAAAGAAGGCTAATTTATGCTCCTGCAGGAAAATGGAAGGTTTTAGAGGTGTTTTTGGTTGTCGAAACTGACAGGTAAGGAACTTTTGGCATATAGTTGGAACAAATAAAAAATGCTGTTAAATTACCAGAAGGCTCAGGGCAGGCTTCCAAACAAAGAATGTTTAGGCTCAAACTATCAGTGGCTCTCAAATTGAAAAAAAAAAAAAAACTGGCCTATACTGTTTTCCCAAGGCAGCTGGCTGAGGAGCATGTGGAAGGCTAAGGACATCAAGTGGCTCTTCATTTCTCTTAGAGCAAGAGACCAGTTCCAATTTCTTTTACTCACCCTTAAGACTCTAGGAGATATGGCACCATGTTTATGGCCTGTCCACAATAACTCTCAGACTTACTGATAAATTGGCCATGCCACTGACCCATGGACATCCATGGCCTTTCCAGAACCTTTATACTAGCTATTCTTTCTAGTGAATGGCATTGCTGCCTGAGACCCACAATGCCCACTGCCTCTGCTTCTTCATGGTTTGTACCAAAGTTCCCATCTCAGTGGAGCCTATCCTCACTGCTGTATTGATGCTGATCATCCCCCAGTAGTCCCTGTTTCCCTTAAAGATTCTTTTCCCATAATAACTATTATGAACTGGATTGTGCTCCCCCCCAAATTCACATGTTAACATCTTTACCACTAGTACTTCAGAATGTGACTGCACTTGGAGATAGTTTACATAAATAAATAGTCTACAATAAGATAATTAGAGTACCAATTCCAATATGAAACGGTAACTTTATGAAGAGAACATTAAGTCCCAGGGGTCACAAAGGGAGGATAATGGGTAGAATATGGAGTTGTCTATGGAGAGAGGATGTAAAAAAACCAGTCTTGCTGCCACTTTGATCTCAGAGTTCAAGCCTTTAAAATCGTGTAAATGTAAAGTTGTCTTGTTGAAGCCACATCCTTCGGTAATTTTTTTATAGAAGTGCTAAAAACCAGTGTCATAGTTACTACCTTCCTTTTTTTGTCTTTTTGTGACAGGGTGTGCCT
Source organism: Rhizomys pruinosus (assembly GCA_009823505.1). NCBI lineage: Eukaryota > Metazoa > Chordata > Mammalia > Rodentia > Spalacidae > Rhizomys > Rhizomys pruinosus. The sequence continues at coordinate 981,513 of VZQC01007999.1, forward strand.
GTAGCTCCAGCCGTCTTGGAACTCGCTATGTAGACCAGGCTGGCCTTGAACTCGCAGAGATCTACCTGCCTCTGCCTCTCAAGTGCTGGGATCAAACTTGTGTGCCACCACACCGTGCTTCTACCTTCTAATATGCAATAAAATTTAAATTTGAAGCCGGTCCTGGTGGCGCACGCTTTTAATCCTTGCACTCCGAAGGCAGAGGTAGGCAGATCTCTGTGAGTTCAAGGCCAGCCTGGTCTACAGAGCGAGCTCCAGGCCAGCTGGGACTAAAGGGAGACCGTCTCAAATATACCAAAAAAATTAATTTTGAGTCATACTTATTTCGTAGCTGCTGCTTTCCTAGACTGCTTGATAGTAATCTCCTTGAAGGCAAGACATTTGTTCCTTTTATCTGTCTCAACTATGTGGAATTTTTTCTTCTCAAATTCCTACATTTTGAGAATGAGGAAAGAGTGAGGAAGGGAACTGCCTGGCATTGTAAATGTAGAACATGTACAGTCGATACAGCATAAAGCCCAGTGTTCATCTGGAGTCTTTCAGACTGTGTCATTGCCTTTGTACAGATGACCGAGCAATGACACACAGAACTCATACAATGGGAAATCCCAGCTTCATGAGCAGATTCCCTGTAACCACACCATCCATACACATGGGCCATCAGGACAGAGTACCAAGACCTGTTCAGATTGCAGCACTCTTCAGTGAATGAAGAGTGACAGAAACACAGTATATGTTTGTTTTTGAGATGTATGTGTATGTGTACAAATGTATACACACCTGTGCATGCATATGTATAAGGCAGAGGAGGGTATCAGGGTCCTCCTGTTTCACCCTCTGCCTTCTTCCCTTCATATAGATAGAGTCTTTCATGGAATTGGGACCCCCTGCTTTTTGGTTTGCAGGCAGTCCTGTATCCTCCATCTTACAGGCACAACTGGCTGGGCCCAGCTTTTTTTTTTTTTTTTTTTTTTTTTGTCTGTTTTCAAGACAGGGTCTCCCTGTAGCTCCAGCTATCCTGGAACTCACTCTGTAGACCAGGCTGGCCTTGAACTCACAAAAATCCACCTGCCTCTGCCTCCCAAGTGCTAGGATTAAAGGCATGCACCACCACACCCGGCAGTGGGCCCAGCTTTTTAAATGAGTGTTAGGGACCTTAGCTCTGTCTTCATATTTGTCAGGCACTCTTACCTGCCTAGCCCCCTCCCCCTACACCTGGAAAAAAATAAAACTACAAGGTAGAAAAGCAAACAGAAGCCACAAGCAAAGGCCATAGAATTAGGAGCAACAAATGGATTTTGTGGTTTTACCTGTACATACTTGCACAGAGCACAAATATTCAGCCATAAATACAAATATATGCCCCGTGCCTCTACCTATTTTTAAATCCAAACTTGCTACATTGGCCCCTTCCTAACCATTTTTATAAGCTTGGCAAACCAAACACCATATACAGAATTAATAGAGAGGATATGCGTCTAAGAAATGCTTTGTTCTTACGGAAGAATGCAGTGTGTTCTCATTTCTCACTGTGATTCCCTGTTAGCCAGAATCATCTGCCAAAAAAATTAAATAAATAAATAAATAAATAAATAAATAATCAAATAAATAAAATAAAATAAATAAGTAAATAAGAAGTGGGTGGGGGAGGATGGGAACATGCTCTGATTGAATCTATTTTCATCTCATGAAAAATATCTTAATTTTCACTTATATTCTATGCCTGTAGCTGAGGGCCATTAAAACTAATAAAAGTAAATCATTTGTGACAGATCTTAGAAAACAGTTTCTGCAATCCACTGAGCTCTCAAATGCTCATTAGAAATCATGGTTTTCTTTTCAGAAGAATGCTTGCCGAATGCTTAAAATGTGTTCTTTCCAACTTTTGACAAGTCTGCCTGGCAATGGGATTTTTGAAGCAAATACTTGACATAAAAATAAAGATGTTGTGGGGCTGTATCAAATATGACCAGGAAGAACCATGGAAGCAGAGCGCATGAGGACACAAGGCAATTGGAGGAGAATCAACACTTGTCTCTGCTTTCAACATTTCCTGGCATCAGAATAAACAGAGAATTTACATCTAGGGAAAGCAAAATATGCTACATGAAGTTCAGTTCTCAAACACCACAGAAATGTTTGGGGCCAGCTCAGTCCTTTGAAGCCAAAAGCTAGTCAGGTGCGCCAAAAGCCTTTAATCCCACGAGGCAGGTAGAGATGGATCTCTGTGAGATCTAGGCCAGCCTGGTATACATAGCAAGTTCCAGGCCAACTAGGACTACAGGGAGACCCTGTCTCAAAAATATGTCCACTCAATTTCATGTACTCTATTATATATAATATATTACATATAATGACTAGTACTCTATTATATATAATGAATAGAGAGAGAAAGAGATACTAGAGAGACAGTGAGATTAAAGTGTATATCTTCAAATGCTCTTCTGTGTGTGTTCATGCACTGGAGCCTCTTCAACCAACCTAGAATCTCACTCTTACATGATACTGACTCTCCCCCTCCCAGCAGCCATCTTCAATTAGAGTTGGGGTTTCTTACCCACTTCCCTATGCCTATGCTAAGATACTGTTTTGCTTGAGCTTATGTGGTACTTGTCCATGCTGTCACTATTTCTTACATTTCATATGATAACAAACCATCTCTCTGTGAAACCGTGTTTCTTTGTGGCTACCCAACACATATGGCTCTTCTGGTCCCTGCTCCCTCTTCTACAGTGATCTGAGAGCTTTGGGAGACTGAAGTTGGGGATAGGTGTCCTATTCAGGGATAAACAGTCTATAGTCTCTTACTCTCTATACATTGGTCAGTTCTGGTTCTCTGTATTAATGAACAACTGCTGTTTAAGGGATTTTCCCTGCTGAGAGTTGAGAGATGCAGTATTCTATGGATATAACAAAAAGTCATTAGAAGTCAGTTTAATACTTTGTTTGGCAGAATAGTGGTATTAAATGCTCTCCTGTGGCCTGTGACCTGTGGCCTCTTTAGCCTCAGATGCTTGGCAATATTTATGGATGTTAAAAAGTTAGTGAATATAGAGATCTTTTAGAAATTTTAATGGTTCATCAAATACTATTGAACACTTCCTGTGTAAAGTACATTTATTTGAGACAAGTGTCACTGTGTGTGCCAGCCGATTTTGATCTTGAAATTCTCTCACCAGAGCCTCTGAGGTGATGAAGTTGGAGGCAAATACTACCAACCTGGGCTTGTGATATTTTTAATGTATATTTTTATTCAATTTTTTGTGCATTTCAAACAAAACATCTTAAACTTAATCATATTTATACTCCTCCCTGACTTGCATCCCCTCACTACCCCCCCCAGCCCCCGCTGCTGGATTCTGTGCATTCTGTCATATATGTTAAGGCTTATTGAGTCAAGGTAGTATTTCCAGACATCCCACAGTGCAAGTTCATCCACTGGAGTCTAGTCAGCATATCTAGAGTCTCTTCCTTAAAGATCAACTCTACCTAATTTATCTGTAAATTTTATATTTAAATTTCTGGTTCCAGCTGTATCCATAAATAGCTTACGTTATCTGTGTGTTACCAAACTGGATACTAAGAAAGAGTTAGAATATTTGTTTTATGTGTACATTTGTATGTGTGTGTGTGCTCACAAGTGTGTGGAAATCAGAGTACATCTTTCAGGAGTTGATTCTTTCCATTTACTATATGTGACCAGGGATCAAGTTGATCAGTCATCTCAACACATACCTTTACCTGCTGAGTCCTCTGTCTGGTTCTAATTGTTGTTTTTTATAAGCTGTTACTAGTACCAGAGAAACTTACACAAGACTTAGAGAAACGAAAAGATAATTTATACAAGGCTATCATTCAACTGTTTGGATTGAGCCCCACCCTTTCAAACATAAAAATGTATACTTGTGTGCTTAAATTTTAAAATGATATTTCATTTCTGGTCTTCAGATTTGACAGAAAATATCTCTTAACATTGAAACAGCTGGGTGTGGTGGTACACACCTTTGATCCTAGCACTTGGGAGGCAGAGTCAGAGGCACGCAGATCTTTGTGAGTTCAAGGCCAGCCTGATCTACAGAGCGAATTCCAGGACAGCTGGGGCTACAAGGATACCTTGTCTCCAAAAGAGCAAAAAAGAAACATTGAAACAATTATATTCTGGGGAATACATAAGTTGATACCAAATCTGAAGTTCAGGGGTGCCTATGATAGTCCTTTTCCTCCAAAGGATAAAAATACCTTTGATTTAAGCTTTGGGTGTGAAGTTCATTATACATCTATTTTATTCAGACGCATAGAAGAAAAAGATAAGAGTTTTTATTTAAATAATGAAAAACAATGTTTTAGGGTAGGGTCATGAGAAATGGAATGAAAACAACAATCTTAACACATACAGATCAAAATAAGGAAGGAAATACAAAGTCATCATCATTCTAACTCATTACATGGCCATTCCTGTTTCTTCACTTACATTTCCTATTAGCTGCTATATATTTTATTCCTCTTTTTTATTTTTTAATTCTTTATTGAGCATTTTTACATCTCATACAATGGTTCCCAATCAAAACCAATCTCCCTAAGCCCCAACTTCCCATCAGAACTCATGAATTACATCATCCAAGCTAAGCCCTATCCAGTTAAGCACTTGAACCCAGATGTCTTTCCATTCAAATTCATCCACTAGATTCTAGTCAGCACATCTAGGGATCATAGGTAAGGCATACTCTTCTTCACTCAGCAGTAATCAGTTTCCAGTAGTTCTCAGTCCAGGGCCAGTCTCCTACATATTTAACTTGCTCCATTCTGAGATCTTGTTTGAGTTGGCATGGGTCCCATGCCTGATGCAAGACATTCACATGTGAAAGCTTCCAGTCATCTGTAAGCCACTGCTTCCCATGATCATGCATCAGCCCTGGCTCTTACAATCTTTCTACCTTGACTTCCACAATGATCCCTGAGTGGGTGGGTGAGGTTTAATATAGGGGTCCTTTCCAGGGATACATACTCTGGAGGCTCTCATTCTTTGAAGGTTGTCTAGTTCTGGCCTTCTGTTTGCATCACACTCTATTGTTCAATGAAGCTTTACTGGTGACAATTGATTATAGAACCCTTCCAGTTGTTTTTTACTGGTGACAAGTGATTATAGAACCCTTCCAGTTGTTTTTACTGGTGACAAGTGATTATAGAACGCTTCCACTTGTTTCTACTGGTGACAATTGATTATAGAACCATTGCACTTGTTTTTACTGGTGATAATTGATTATAGAACCGTTCCAGTTGTTTTTGTTCCCTAGATAGCAGTGTGATCCAAATCCTCAATTTTAAAGTATTTCCACTACTCTTTGTTCCATGTCAATTGGGTTATTCTAATTATATTTTCATTTTATTTCTTCTAATATATGGGGATTAGTAAAATTGACCCAGGAGTCTCTGCATTCCAAGGATATTTGTTTTTACTCCTGTTTCATAATAACCTGGTCTTTCCTGGGTCTAGGGAACTGGAACAACTGGGAGGGTTCTATAATCAATTCTCATTACACAATAGACAACCTAATCACAGCACTTGCTTTTTTTGTGGTTGTCTCTTGATTGATCAACATAAAAAATTCTTACCAGTGAATGACAATCTTGACTTCCAGGTTGATGGAATTACTCTTGGAAATCCAGCATGCATGGTATCTTGCCACAGGTTGTACTGTGCTTCATGTTCTCTGGGAACTGATAACAGACTTGAGCAAATTTCCAATTACTAGCACAGAGAAGTGCATGCATAGGTGATTAGGAGGTGGGGACAGAACTTGAATGGTATCCTAGGTCTTTCTTCAGCAGGAAATGGGAAGATTTCTTCTACTGTCACATAAGCATCCAAATAATTTAGACATTCACAATGCCCATAATCACGTCCCTATGTCCTATGGGAATTTTGAAGCTTTTATGTACTTGTCCCTGTTTGGTGATTCAGTTTGCAGTGAAATTCAGTAGCTTTTGTGATTTGAGCCTGGGCTTTCTTTCTGGTTTTCCCTTTGGATAAACACAGACAACATTAGCTAGGTAATGCAGAGCTCAGGTGGGCTGTTATTAGTTTTGTGGCCATCACCCCCTTCCCAAAATTTTAGTATAGTTAAATGGAAACAACCAAGCCCATTATATGTGTTATTTTGACTAGAATGTTCTAGATCCTAGAGAAAACCCTAGCTCTGTCATATCTCTAGATAAGTGAAATGTCTTACCATAAACTAACCAGAATTATTATATTTACAGAAAAGCATACCATACACCATTCACCATCGACACTCCTTTTTACAGCAGATGGAGTATACTGCAGAATTCCACAACTGGTCAGACACAAAGAGTATATGCCTGAGAGATACCTGGTCTTGTAGGTGACACATCTACAGTTGAACCTCTACACCTAAGGCTCATGTAATATAGTGAGAAAAGTGATAGAGAGGGAAATAATGTATTCCTCGACCCTCACCAGTGAATCTTCCCTATAAAACAGAGTGTGATGCACATGCACGCAGGAGGCCAGAATTAGCCACGTTTTAAACAATGTAATATGAGGCTATAGAATGTGTATCCCTGGATAGGACTCCTATAGTGAACCCCACCCAGCTACAGCTCAGGGATCATTGCTGAAATGGGGGTAGAGAGATTTCAGAGCCAGGGCTGCTTCCTAAAACAGGGGAGCAGAGGCTTTCAGGCAACTGTACACTTTCTCATGTGAACTCCTGACAATGATAATGAGCACCAGATCCTTACATACTCCATTAAACAAGGGTGCAGAGCGGAGGAGAGAAATTGATGAAGGGCCAGCCCTAGACTTCAGAAATGTTGAAGACTGATTGATACTGGGTGAGGGAGAGTAGGCCTTACTTACAAAATGGGCTGGCAAGATTCCAGTAGATGAATTTGCACTAAAGAATACCTGGGAAAAATGCTTGACTGGCTATGACTTGCCATGTGTGGAAGAATAGATGAGTGTCAGGTGGGGTGTCTTTGAGTAATGTGTAACTGCATTCCAGACTCTGTCCTTCCCTTCTTGGCTCAGCTCAAGGACTTGCCTCCTGCCTGCAGGCCGGCAGTCTCTGGGCTCTACTCCCAAAAGAAGGGGGGAAGGGAATAACGCTGGAGAACACACGTAGGAAAAATAAGCAGACTCACACACATGCGTGGAGAACTGGGGAGGATAGGAACTCCGTTTATTTTCTGTCAGTGAGGTCTATATATTCAAGACTACTGTGCTTTGGGCAAGGAAGTGGGGAGCAGGTGGAAGGGAGGGGTGAGCCAAGCTGGTTCTAACCAGGGGGCTGCAGAACTCTGGTTTGTGCAACAGGTGTCTAGAGGTGTGACATTCTGCTCAATGCCTCAAGGGAAGGGGCCTGGAGCTTGGCAGAGATAGGGCGAAGCAAGAATCATTGTAATATCCCGAATCTTCTGGCTACAGATATCTCTGGAAGCCCACATAGATATCAGATAACTGGAAATCTCCCAGGACAGGTCTTACAATTTCTCTCTTCAAGCCACACACAAAGTTCCATTCTCACAGATGAGGTCTTGGGGGGTTGGAAGGTTATGGATGGGGAACAAGTCTAAACTTGATTAAGTACTTGTGCTGGATAGCTTTAGTGTCAACTTGACACACCTGGGTTGAGGGAGCCTCAATTGGGGATTTGGCTCCATTGGATTGGCCTGTGGCCACATCTGTGGAGTATTGTCTTGATTGTCAAGCAGTGTGGGAGGACCCAGCCCACAATGAGTGGTGCCTCCCTGGGCAGGTTGTTGTGTACCGTATAAGAAGGCAGGCTGGGCATGAGCCAGGAGAGCAAGCCAGTGAACAGCATCCCTCCATGGCTTGTGCTACAGCTCCTGCCTCCAGGTTCCTGCCCTGAATTCCTGCCTTGGGCTCCCTAAGTGATGAACTGTGACCCAGGAGATGTAAGCTGAATAAACCCTTTCCTCCCCAAGTTGGTGTCAGTTAGAGTGTTTTGTCACAGCAATGGAAGACAAACTAGAACAGTACTCTTGCTTGAAATTACAAAATTTCAGTAAAAATTAAATGAAAACACACAAGTAACTCAGAGCCTTGTTTCCTACTGTCATTTGATTATAGGTATTTATAGATGATAAGATCAGAACACAACAGATGACCCAGAACCAGTCCAGAAAACAAGCACATTGTTTATGATGTTAATCTTCTATAGTCCCATGGCCACCAGATGAGTGATATGTGTGACAAGGATATATTGCTTGAAGATTATTGCTTTGGGGCTGGAGAGATAGCTGAGTAGCTAAGAGCACTGAATGCTTCTGTAGATGACTGGGGTTCCATTACAACACCCACCTGGCAGCTAATATTCATTCTTAACTCGAGCTCCAGTGGACAGTCCATCCTCTTCCAACCCTTGACTGCCCCAAGCAGTCACCTGGTACACTCCCATATCCTGCAGGCAAAACACATATACATATAAAATTATAAAATAAATATAATATATAACATATATATTTAAAAGCTTATAGAAGAATATTACTTAGTGTACATTGGGGCTGGATGAGCAGGTTTTGTCTCAGAAAGCTGAAACAGGTATAAAATAAGATAAGCAGGGAAAATTTGAGGCCTGTGACGATGAGATAGAATGCATAGCTGCTCCCCTTGTATAACATGGATACTGCAGAAGAAACTGGTGCCTCTTACTATAGTTAAAGCAACATCTAGCCAAGAAGAAGAAGCCAGTGAAGGGGGAATTAGGAAAAGGTAGAGCATTTTCAGTTCTGGCTTCTGTCTCATGCCATGAAAGTAAACCAAGTAAATGGTCACAGATTTGACACAGAAGTATCTTGTTATACTGTGGCTAAAGAAGGAAACAAAATCTGGCTTCTGTTTCAGTTCTTTTCTCCAAATTTCTGAATAAAAGGTCCTCTGTGACACCTCCTAATGGAAAACATAGGGGGGATAATTCTGTGAAAAATAGTTCAGCTTGGCAAAACATTATAAAAAGAATCCAGTTGTCTTTCTTAAAGTGAACTTATTTATATTTGGAAAAGCTCCTTCATGTTTTCAACTATTGGCAGTTTCTTTCTGTTAATAATCAGTGGCCATTAATAATTGTCATATCTACATTTCTATGTATTAAGAAGAAACATAAGACACTGTCTAATAACACTCTTGAATAGATTAGCTGCAGAAATTTAATTTGACTCTGAATCATAAGACTTCAGTGAGATAGCATATATTAGGTAATTGGCATGAGTATGTACTTATCAAACATTAATTGCTTTCTACTGCCAAAAATGTGTACACTTTTCACTTCTAAATTCACAAGTAGTGTCAATCATTTTATTTCCATCTTGGTATTCTGATGACATTAAGAGTCTCTGTTGACCTTATTAGATATATTTCATTATGAAAAACAAATAAAAATAATTGATGTGAAATAATATTCTATGAAGAACAACAATTTATAAATGGAAAAATGATTATTGTTTATACTAATTTAAAGTTAATTTGATAGTCATTTGAAAACAACTTTCCCTTCACCAATATGCAGGAAATTTCTTTGAAAGCCTTTTGGGAAGGCACTGAAGGCTTGTAAAAGGGAGCTTTTCTATGTGCCTCTTTCATGAAATGACACTAAGGTTTACTGTCAGAGTAGATTATACCAGGGGTTCACTAAATCATTTCTTGAACTTTGAAAGAGGAATGGAGGCCATGAAAATGAACAGTTGTATCACGCTTCTATAGAGCACTTTTTGTTTCATTTTGTTTGAGGATTATTTGTTTTTCCAAAGCCATCAATGCCTATGAATTCCCTGTCAGCCAGTTACACAGAGAACTTCTTCCTTCACAAAGAGAGCAGTGCTCAGAGCTACACAGACAGGTCTCAAAATTCCTGTCCTACTTCTCAAATATGAGAGTGGTTTGGGAGGCACTAGACAAAGACCTAGTTCTTGTCTTGCACGTGCTGTGAAAATGGACCTGCACTTATAACTGTGACTATCCACACACTTGGAAGGAGGTGAAACTCAACATGGTAGAGGATGGGAAGGGAAAATTTTTAACAGACTGTTGATGAATTATCACATCCTCAGCAACGTGGTTTCCTTTAAAACGTTTACATACTCTATGGGAGATAAGCCTTACTATCCAGGAAAGACAAACATGAGACAAATTGTATGTAGTTAATGTACACATGGATTTTCCATATTCTGAGGAGGACTTTGAATTGTTATAAATATGTGTTCTGCAAAGAAGTGTTCTTACTTGTTCTGCTGCTTATTTTAATATAATATTGGATTTCCTAACATGAAATGGCAGTAAGCTTTACTTCACAATGTTTTCAGGGAATATGTAAGGTATTATATTTAAAAGTTTGTGGTTGTAGATCATTCATCACTTTATAAAACACTTTTAATGCTTTATGGTTTGGATTCTTAAGAAATATTAAAAAGTAGGAGAGATGGTTCAGTGGTTAAGAGCACTTGGTGTTCTTCTGAAGGCTGGGAGTTCAATCATAGCATTCATGTCAGGCAGAGCAAATCTGTTTGTAACTCCATCTCCAGGGGATCTGATGCCCTTCTGGTCTCTGTGGGCAAGAGCACATGAGCAACACAAACACACACACAAACACACACACACACACACACACACAAACACTAAATTAAACTTATACAAAATTATAAATAATCTTAAAGAAATTACATACTAAAATTTCTGGATGAAGTCAGTCTCTTTTTCTCTCTTTCTGTTTCTCTCTCTCTGCCTCTCTTTCACCCTCTTTCTCACTCTCTCCATCTCACTGATGCATATCCATAAGAGAGAAGTCATCTTTCCTATCCTGAAATCTTGAAATTACTTCTGTGAAATTTATATGAATCTTATATTCAATCTTTAAGGGAAGTTATTTAACAAAGTGAAGAACTGTTTTAAGGATTCATTCAAAATAGCCCTGGTAGATAGGCTTTGAGAAATTATTTTCTTCACTTCTTTGAGGCATTCTATGTTTGGATAGGTTAGCTATCATGGAAGCATTTAGGGAGCCTAGACTCTAGGTTCATGTCAAGATTCTCACTCCTTTTGTAGGGTACCTGGAACTAAGGTGTGAGATTCCATAAATGGATAAGAGAAGGTTACCACAGTGTTTTGACATCTCAAGATCTCAGTACATCAGGAGCAACAGAGTCAAAGTGGAAAAGTATTTTACATGTTTCTTATTCTCCAAAAAGGGAAAAAAATACACCTCCATTTTTAATTTCTGATGTGGTTATTTAGCTGTATTTTCACATTAAATGCAAAGTAAGTAAAAGAAGCCAGCAAATATATGCAAATTCATGAGCCCAGCATATCTAGGAAGTTTGAAATGAGAAAGAAAACCAATCATTGACTTCTCTGTCTTTCACAGAAATTTGTGGTTTAGCAAAGTGCTGTAACAAATATAAAGAGTCAGAAAACTACCTAATTGCTCACTGATGGCAGAGTGTGAACCACGAGTAGAGTGGCTGTATAGGAAAGGACTCATTGAAAGAAAATTAGATTATATTTGTACAGAATTAGAAGATTCTTGTCAGAAAGAAAAAGTGTTGATGTACTATTTCTTGAATTAAGAAATTATGTCCATTAGGGAATTTTCCATGTAAAATTAATTTTAGTTGGGCTCAATACAAGACTTTTCAGATGTGTAAAAACCACACTATGTTACAAATTATATGTGATTAAAAATGTTGGAAGAAGAAATGGAAAGGAAATGTTGGGGGAGATTAGATACACTAGGATGTTTTAAGAAATAAGATTTTTCTTTTTTTTTCTCTTTCAAGACAGGGTCTCCCTGTAGCCCCAGCTGTCCTGAAACTCACTCTGTAGACCAGGCTGCCCTTGAACTCACAAAGATCCACCTGTCTCTGCCTCCCAAGTGGTAGGATTAAAGGTATGCGCCACCACAGTTGGCTAGATATAAGATTTTTCAATCAAAGATTGGTACAGAAGTCTTTTATATCTTTCATAAAAATGTAATTTTTGAAAATTCTAGTATTTAAAAGCATGAGTTAAAAATTTATGCCAGATCAGCAAGATCTTAAGAGTTCATTTGGACTGGATAATTGTGTGATGATAGAAATTAAATGGACAAGTATTAGATAATCTTCTGGAGAATTTATGAGAGTGTAGCCAATTGGGTTAAGAGCATGCCTTTAATCCTAGCACTTGGGAGGCAGAGGCAAGCGGATCTTTGTGAGTTCAAGGCCAGCCTGGTCTACCGAGCAAATTCCAGGACAGCTGGGGCTACATGGAGACCCGGTCGCAAAGAGACAAAAAAAAAAAAAAAAAAAAAAAAAAAAGAGCAGATATGAAATCACAAATACCTGATTTCAAATGGTGTCTTTACCTCTTATTTATGGGAGTTTTTCTCTCATCAAGGGACTCAGATGAATTTGCTACCCTAGAGATGAACCGTCTTTTCCAATATAGTTCATGTAAACAGGATTCAATGGAAATAACTCTGTGACCTTGGAGGCTGTATCATGTACTGCAAGTATCATGAGCCCAGAGATCTCCCAAGACCAGCTGAAGCACAGGTAGGTAGGTAGGAGCTGGGTGCTTCAGTAAGGCTTATTGTTGCTTGACTTAATCTAGTTAATCCAGTTGTTTTTTGCTTAATTGGCTTTTGTGGCTGTGGGGGCAGAGTTATCCTCCCAGCTGGTATAAAATGTAGCGTTGTGTGAGTCTTGAGATCTGAGATCTCCCAAGGCCAGCTGAAGCGCAGGTGCCAGGGTGCAGGCTAAAGAGCACCCCCCACCCCCTACCCTCCCACCCCCCACCTCACCACCCCCTGCCAACTGGGACTAGAAAGGCATCTGAGGGGACAAGCAAAGGAGGCCTTCAACACAGTGACGAGGCATTTGGGACTCCCATTGGAATACAGGCAAGGAGAAGCTCATATGCCAGGGACACAAAGAAGGGACAACATGGGAAAGGGGCAGGATAATCCTGAGCCAAGCTCTACCAAACCTATGGAAGATTCCCACAGTGGGATCCCCCTGGGGATGGCCCAGGACACAGATATCAGAAACGCAACTGTGAACATATTTAAGAACATATAAAGAGCAAATCAAAGAATTAAGAAAAGAGAACTAAGAACTCGAGAAGGACCTAGAGAGAGAGAGAGAATGACAAACTCCAGAAGGAAGTAGAAACACTGAAATATCATGTTGAAAAAGATAAGGAAACCAGCCGTCAAAGCAAAGAGCTACAGGAAGAGATTGAGAAGCTCCAAAAGGAAGTAGAAATACTAAAGAAATCAGAAGAGGAAATGAAAAAGGAAATCAAACACTCATCCAATCAAGAGGAAAGGAATGGAAAAAGACTCAGAAGCAGAATGGAGGAAGCAGAACGAAGAATATCAGACCTGGAAGATAACACAGAACAACTAAAAACCTCTAGTAAAGATTATGAAAAATTTTAAAGTACACAAAAGTGGAACAACCAGGAACTGTGGGATACTATGAAAAGATCAAACGTCCACATCATAGGAATAGAGGAAGAAGAATCCCAAGAGAATGGTATTGATCAGAACTTCAATAGAATAATAGATGAAAACTTCCAAAAACTAAAAAAAGACAAACCAATACAAATACAAGAAGCACATAAATCCAAATGGACAAGATCAGAAAAGAAACTCTCCATGCTACATCATACTTAAAATGATTAAATCCTTAAATCCACAAGACAAAAACAAGTGACCTATAAGGGGAACCCTATCAGAATTACAACTGACTTCTCAATGCAAACTATGAAAGCAAGAAGAACCTGGAGCAAAGCATTCCCAGTGTTAAAGGACAATAGATGCCAACCCAGGTTACTATACCCAGCAAAAATGACGATTATAGTTGAAGGAGACAGAAAAACACCTTCTATGACATAAACAAGATGAAAGAATACATGTCCAGAAAACCAACCCTTCAGAGAATACTTGAAGCAATTCAAAGGACAGAAAAAAGGAGCAACCATCCCCAGGCACCTAGAAAGAGAAATCAATAAAAGCATAACTGCAGAAGTAGAAACCTAAACCCAAACCACAAATGGAAAATAAGGCAAAAGGAAGCAACACAAACCTATCAGTCATAACCTTAAATATTAATGGACTAAATTCCCCAATCAAAAGACATAGACTGGGAGACTGGATTAGGAAACAGAATCCATCGATATGCTGTCTACAAGAAACACATCTTACCTTCAAGCACAGGCACCACCTTANGTAGCGTTGTGTGAGTCTTGAGATCTGAGATCTCCCAAGGCCAGCTGAAGCGCAGGTGCCAGGGTGCAGGCTAAAGAGCACCCCCCACCCCCTACCCTCCCACCCCCCACCTCACCACCCCCTGCCAACTGGGACTAGAAAGGCATCTGAGGGGACAAGCAAAGGAGGCCTTCAACACAGTGACGAGGCATTTGGGACTCCCATTGGAATACAGGCAAGGAGAAGCTCATATGCCAGGGACACAAAGAAGGGACAACATGGGAAAGGGGCAGGATAATCCTGAGCCAAGCTCTACCAAACCTATGGAAGATTCCCACAGTGGGATCCCCCTGGGGATGGCCCAGGACACAGATATCAGAAACGCAACTGTGAACATATTTAAGAACATATAAAGAGCAAATCAAAGAATTAAGAAAAGAGAACTAAGAACTCGAGAAGGACCTAGAGAGAGAGAGAGAATGACAAACTCCAGAAGGAAGTAGAAACACTGAAATATCATGTTGAAAAAGATAAGGAAACCAGCCGTCAAAGCAAAGAGCTACAGGAAGAGATTGAGAAGCTCCAAAAGGAAGTAGAAATACTAAAGAAATCAGAAGAGGAAATGAAAAATGAAATCAAACACTCATCCAATCAAGAGGAAAGGAATGGAAAAAGACTCAGAAGCAGAATGGAGGAAGCAGAACGAAGAATATCAGACCTGGAAGATAACACAGAACAACTAAAAACCTCTAGTAAAGATTATGAAAAATTTTAAAGTACACAAAAGTGGAACAACCAGGAACTGTGGGATACTATGAAAAGATCAAACGTCCACATCATAGGAATAGAGGAAGAAGAATCCCAAGAGAATGGTATTGATCAGAACTTCAATAGAATAATAGATGAAAACTTCCAAAAACTAAAAAAAGACAAACCAATACAAATACAAGAAGCACATAAATCCAAATGGACAAGATCAGAAAAGAAACTCTCCATGCTACATCATACTTAAAATGATTAAATCCTTAAATCCACAAGACAAAAACAAGTGACCTATAAGGGGAACCCTATCAGAATTACAACTGACTTCTCAATGCAAACTATGAAAGCAAGAAGAACCTGGAGCAAAGCATTCCCAGTGTTAAAGGACAATAGATGCCAACCCAGGTTACTATACCCAGCAAAAATGACGATTATAGTTGAAGGAGACAGAAAAACACCTTCTATGACATAAACAAGATGAAAGAATACATGTCCAGAAAACCAACCCTTCAGAGAATACTTGAAGCAATTCAAAGGACAGAAAAAAGGAGCAACCATCCCCAGGCACCTAGAAAGAGAAATCAATAAAAGCATAACTGCAGAAGTAGAAACCTAAACCCAAACCACAAATGGAAAATAAGGCAAAAGGAAGCAACACAAACCTATCAGTCATAACCTTAAATATTAATGGACTAAATTCCCCAATCAAAAGACATAGACTGGGAGATTGGATTAGGAAACACATCTTATCTTCAAGGACAGGCACCACCTTAAAGTGAAAGGATGGAAAAAATTATTCCAAGCAAATGTCACCAAAAAGAAAGCAGGTGTTGCTATTTTAACATCAGACAAAACAGACTTCAAAGTAGAAGAAATCAGAAGAGACAAAGAAGGCCACTATATTTTTATCAAAGGAACAATTCACCAAGAAGATTTCACAATTATGAATATATATGCACCAAACTCTGGTGCACCAAACTTTATAAAGACAATTCTCTAGGACCACAAGTCACACACTAACCCCAGTATACTCATAGTACAGGACTTCAATACCCCACTGAGTCCTTTGGACAGGTCAACAGGACACAGAATAGAGAGACATCTGAACTGAACGATATGATACACCAAATGGACCTCATAGGCATTTACAGAATATTCCACCCTAATACCAGAGAATACACTTTCTACTCAGCACCCCACGGAACATTCTCCAAAATCAACCACATACTGGGACACAGAAGAAACCTCCACAAATACAAAAAGATTGAAAGAATTTCACGCATTCTATCAGACCACAGTGAAATAAAGCTCAACATCAACACCAGGATAAGCCCTACTGCCCACAAGAACACATGGAGACTAAACAACACACTCTTGAATAATGAATGGTTCAAGGAAGAGATAAAGAAAGAAAGAAATAAAAGCATTCCTGGAACTGAATGACAATGACAATACAACACAACAAAACGTATGGGATAACTTAAAAGCAGTCCTAAGAGGGAAGTTTATAACCCTGGGTGCCTACATTAGAGAAACAGAAAGAGCACAAGTGAATGATCTAACTCTGCAGCTAAAAGCACTTGAGAGTGACATATGAACCCTAAACACAACAGACAGGAATAAATAACCAAAATCAGAGGAGAAATCAATGAAATAGAATCAAAGAAAACAATAAAAAAAATCAATGAATCCAAAAGTTGGTTCTTTGAAAGAATAAACAAGATAGACAGACCTCTAGCCCAGTTAACCAAAAGAAAGAAGGAACAACTCCAAATCAATACAATCCATGATGAAAAGGGAAGTATCACAACAGACTAGGAAAAGATCCAGAAAATCATACAGGAATATTTCAAAAACCTATACTCTACCAAGTTTGAAAACCTAGAAGAAATGGATGAATATGTGAGATCCTGGGAATCACCAAAGCTCAGCCAAGAAGAGATTGACATCTTAAACAGACCCATAATACATGAAGAAATTGATTATGTAATAAGAAAACTCCCAAGTAAAGAAAAGCCCAGGCCGAGATGGTTTCATGGCAGAATTCTATAAAACATTCAAAAAAATCTACAACCATGCCTGATGCCACAAGCTTACATCCTCTACAGGTTAGGAGATGTTATAAGCCACAGTAAGATCCTGTCATATTTAACAGGGGGGAAAAATGTAATTCATGGATTAACATATCATCCAAACATATGTGTCTATGCCAAAGTAACCTACCATAACTATTAGTGCTGCTTAAATACCTATATATCTAATTGCTGTGCTTCATTAGTAGGATCAAAAGGTTACTCCTGGACAAACTGTCAGCCCATGAAAGCAAACAGCCAGAATTGACCAGAGTCCAAGACAACAGCTCCAGAGAGTGGACTGTTTTACTTCTCACCACTGTGCCCCTTTCTCTAAGCTAGGGAAAATCTGCAGAAGAGGGGGAGTGTAGAATGTAAGGTGCTATTGGTTTGATTGGTGAAACTACAGCGATTAGTCTGGACACTCATTTGATGAACTTGATGAACATAAAACCTGTCACCCCCCCACTGGATCGTGGGGCTGTGGGGGTTTGGACACAACAGCCTGCAGATGTGGTTTTGCACGAAGGAGGCTTGTACTCATGGATTATCACTTATAGCTAAAAAATGAAAAAAAAAAAAAACCAACAACAACAGAGAAAGATGCAGGACAGTTATGGCAGAATACATGATCTGGGATGGGGTGGAGTGGGGGGGAAGGGAAAGGGAAATATGCCTGATCTGAATTGGAAAATGATGTACGAAATGCACAAAGCATCAATAAAAATTAAATAAAAAAAAAAAACCTACAACCATTATTACGGAAACTGTTTAGAAGGATACAAACAGAGGGAATTCTGAATTCCTTCTACGAAGCCAGCATCACTCTATTACTAAACCAGGCAAAGATACAACTAAAAAGGGAAACTATAGACCCATCTCCCTAATGAACACAGATGCCAAAATTCTAAACAGGATACTGGCAAATTACATACAGACCCACATCAAGAAGATCATCCATCATGACAAAGTTGTATTCATATCAGAGATGCAGGGATAGTTCAACATAGGAAAATCAATAAACATCATCAAACACATAAATGGAATGAAAGACAAAACCCACACCATCATCTCAATTGATGCTGAAAAGCCTTTGACAAAATCCAGCATCCCTTCATGCTTAAAGTCCTAGAGCGAATTGGATTGGAGGGATCATTCCTCAATGTAATCAAAACCATATACAGGAAACCCACAGCCAATATCATCCTAAATGGGGAAGGACAGAAACATTGGCTTTAAAGGTAGAACTAGGCAAGTCTGCCCCCTGTCACCACTCCTCTTCAATATAGTGCTTGAAACACTTGCTAGAGCAATAAGGCAAGAAAAGGAAATTAAAGGAGTACTATTTGGAAAAGAGGAAGTAAAGCTATCCCTATTTGCTGTTGATATGATTGTTTACTTAAGGGATGCAGAAAACTCCTAGAAATGATTAACAGCTTCAGCAAAGTGGCAGGATACAAAATTAACCTGAAAAATCAATGGCCTTTCTTTACACCAACAACAAGCAACTGGAGAAGGAATTCCAGGAGACCTTCCCAGTCACAATAGCCTCAAAAACAATAAAATACCTAGGAACAAACCTAACCAAAGACACCAAAGATCTCTACAACAAAAATTTTGAAATCCTTAAAGAAAGAAATTGAAGAAGACATCAGAAGATGGAAAAACCTCCCATGCTCATGAATTGGGAAAATTAACATTGTAAAACTGTCCTTTCTACCGAAACTCTTGTATAGATTTAACACAATCCCAAACAAAATCCCCAAGAGTTTCTTCACAGGCTTGGAAAAAAAGTCCTTAAATTCATTTGGAAAAACAAAAGACACCAAATAGCCAAAACAACCCTGATTGAAAAGAGCTACACAAGGGGGAACTCTATACCAGACTTCAAACTATATTACAGGGCTATAATCATAAAAACAGCCTGGTACTGGCACAAAAATAGACCTGTTGACCAATGGAACAAAACAGAAGATCCAAACCTGAGAACATATGATTTCAGCCATCTCATATTTGACAAGGGGACCAAGAAGACACAATGGAGAAAAGACAGCATCTTCAGCAAGTGGTGTTGGCAAAACTGGATCTCCACTTGTAGAATGAAATTAAACCCCTACCTCTTGCCCTGTACAAAACTCCAGATGGATCAAAGACCTCAACGTGAAACCCAAAACTCTGAAGGTGATAGAAGAAAAAGTTAGCAGCAGACTGCAAGACATAGGCATAGGAAAAGACTTCCTAAATCAGACAGCAGCTGTGCAAGAATTAAGGCTGACACTTGACAAATGGGACCTCATTAAACTCAAAAGGGTCTGTACAACAAAAGAAACAATTAAGGAAGTGAAGAGAAATCCCATAGAGTGGGAGGAAACCTTCACAGCAGAAACATCTGACAAAGCATTGATTTCCAGAATATATGTAATCTACTCAAAAAACAAAGAAGAAAGAAAAAAAAAATGACCCACTCAATAGATGGAACAAAGAGCTGAACAGAGACTTCACAAGTGAAGAACTAGAAATGGCTGAGAAACACCTCAAGAAATGTTCAACATCACTAATCATTAAGGAAATGCAAATCAAAACCACTTTAAGATATCATCTTACTCTAATAAGACTGGCTAGGATCAAGAAAACAAATGATACCAAGTGCTGGAGAGGTTGTAGGGAAAGGGGAACACTAATCCACTACTGGTGAGAATGTAAACTTGTACAGCCACTATGGAAAGCAGTGTGGAGAACCCTTGGAAGACTTGGAATGAACTTGCCACCTGACCCAGCCATACCACTCCTGTGCATGTACCCTTAAGACTCACCCCACTGCAGAGATACATGCACAGCCATGTTTATTTCAGATCTCTTCACAATAGGAAGGAGCTGGAACCAACCCAAATGCTCCTTAACTGATGAGTGGATAGAGAAAACATGGTACATCTAATGGAGTTCAGCAGTAAAGAAAGATGACATCATGAGCTTTGCAGGAAAATGGCTGGAGGTAGAGGACATCATGCTGAGTGAAGTAACACAGTCCCAGAAAAACAAACGATGAATGGAATCCCTCATCTGTGGATGCTAGTGCCAATTACCTAGTTGTAAGTTTTTCTTGTGCATGGACTCTTGAGCTTTTGTCCAAGCATTTGGGCGTGATGCATATTGGAAACAACAACAACATCAACAACAACAAAAACAGAAAGACTCTGCATCAAAGAACTTACTGAAACAGTGAACTTCTGCTCAAAAGAGTCACCTTCCACATGGAGAATATTGAGAAAGACTGAGAAAGAGATGAAAAGCATGTTTGGCAGAATGCATGAGCTCTTGTAGGGTGGGGGACAGGGTGGGAGACACGGGTCTAAATTTGATTTAAAAAAAAAATCATGAGCCCAGGCTGGAGTATGACTTCCTCAAAGCTTCTGTGTTAAAGAGGTCCCTAGGGTCCTATATGATTCAGTCCATAATTCATTGAGTTTTCCCAGCTCAGGTATATGACATGTTGGTGTAAGAGTCTTAGAGATGATCATAGTCTCAGCCAATTTCTGACTTAAGTTGCTTGCACATCCAAGGGAAACCCATATCACTTAGCTCCTATAAGGACCAAATACATGAGAGACAGATGGTGCTTTTTTTTTTTTTTTCACGGTATTGAATTTGGGATAATGGCTGTGTAAAAGCAACAAATAATCACCACAATGTCTCTGTGTTCATGGATATTTTTCCAAGCTTTAAAATTTACTTTTAACTCTACTGAATCTGTCAATTGTTATAAGTATTAATTGAGATACTATAGTTGTATCTAGTGAATATATTTGTATGTAATTAAAATATTCAGACTAACCTGGTATGCAGTATACTCCTCTGATCTCAGCATTTGGATGGTGAAGGCTAGAAGATGAGTTTAATACCAATTTTGGCTACATAGTGAGCTCAGAGAAGCCTAGGCTACATGAGATTCACACATACATATTTTAAACCTGATCACGCCATTAAAGGCACTATTAAAGTAAAAGTAGAAATAGAAAACTAAAACTCATATCAAGGAAATTTGATAAGTCTTTTATGGAGTTACAGGGTAGAGAACGCATTAATGCTTTAAAAATCTAGCAAGTTAAGGACTCCCTCATCCCAAGTGATTCCAGTTTGAATTATTTATCAGTGATCTGCCATTTTCTTGTACTCATAAGATTTATAACAATTAGGCTAAAGAGATGGGTTGGTGTTTAAGAGCATTTGCTGCTCTTCCAGGAGACTCCAGTTCAAATTTGTGGCAGCTCCACCTCTGACTCCAGCTCCAGGGGATGTATTTTCCTCCTCTGGTCTCCATGAACAGTTGTACACATGTAGACATATGCAAGTAAATGAAAATGTATCTGAAAAGGGTTATAAAACAAAGACAACTTTGTTCACAAAGGATAGACCCAGAAAAAAATATTATCCTTGTGATAGTCTAACCAGAGTTTCAGAAATATCAAGTCATTAAGCATCATGATTAAATAATCCGACCCTTGTATTTTTCTTTGAAGAAAAAAGTTGACATATTGCCATAAGAGAAAACTTCTCAATCCACTTATACAACCAACTCCTGGCCTTGAAAAGAAAGATACAATATGAACAATCTGCCCTGGGGGCAGAACATTCCAGAGGCTGAAAAAGAACAGCAATAATAGGAAATTGGGATACTTCATTTATGGAGGAATAAACCTGCCTTCTGAAGCATAGCCCATTGTATATCCTGGGCTCATTTTAAGCAGAAACAGCAATAGCTCTTCCCGTAGGACAACTGGTGGAAGATCTGGGGCACGGAGAGAAAAGGAAACCAAATATTTCATTCTCTGAATTGTATTGAAGAAAACGGTGCAGCCCAAGCTGGATGAAATCAACTCTGTTTTCATGCTCACAACTTAGTTGTCAAAAGGATCAATATGTCCTATCCTGTTCAGATAGAAGAGAGCAAATTCATTTGTAATGACTGACTATGAAACCATTCCCAATCATTGAACTTCCAGCTGGACTTGGCAAATTGATATAATGAGGCTTTCTTTACAGATGGCATAGCTACTAAATATAATCAAGTCCTCTTTTAAATTTTTGTTGTTTATTGTTATGCATGTGTACGAGTGTGTTTGTGTATGTATGTGATGTGTATGTGGGAATGCGGGGACTTGTATGCCAAGGAACATGTATCGACGTTAGAGGACGACTTTTGGAGGTTGATTTTCTCCTTCAGCATTGTTGCAAGTCTCTCTTGCATCTGCTGTGTTGGTGGTGCAGGCTAGCTTGCCCACCGGCTTTCAGCTTCCAGATGATTCTTCTGTATCTACCTCCATTAGAAGTGGAAGAGTGCCTTTAATCCTAGCACTTGGGAGGCAGAGGCAGGCGGATCTTTGTGAGTTCAAGGCCAGCCTGGTCTACAGAGTGAGTTCCAGGACAGCTGGAGCTACAGGGAGACCCTGTCTCGAAAAGACCAAAAAAAAAAAAAAAAAAAAAAAAAAAAAAAAAAAAAAAAAAAAAAAAAAGAAGTGGAAGAGTGCTGAGATTGCAGATGAGAGCTACCATAGTCAGCTTCTTTAAAAAAAAAAGAAAACAAAACAAACAACAGCAACAAAAAACAATGAATTCCTGGGATCATCCCCAGGTTCTCAGGTTTGAGTGATGTGAGCCCTTACTTGTTGAGCCATTCAGAAAGCCAAATAAGGGCTTCTTACAGTTTCTCTACTTACACTTACTCACTCTCCTAATCACTCCAGAAAATTTGATTGGTTCCAGATAGACAGGCTTATAAAAAAATCTATATACAAATCAACCATTACTGATAACAATTCATAAACAATTTTATTTTACTAAAGATGAAGACAAATTTTCATGCCAATGTGATGGATGTGCTAATTTATCTAACACAATTTTAATCTAAAGGTACATCAATTTTAAACAAGCTGAATAATGACGGTAACTAAATATTAAATGTCTTTGTTTTCCATAATTAAACCATTATGTTTATATAAGAGTGGCAATCTTGGGGTGGGAGAGATGGCTCAGTAGTTAAGAGCACTGGTTGTTCTTACAGAAGACCCTAATTCGAGTCCCAGCACCCACATGGTAGCTAACAATGTTCCATAAGTCCAGTTCTAGGAGATCAGGACACCCTCTTCTATCCTCCGTGGGCATTGCAGGATAGGAGTGCACTTACTCACATGCAGCTATAACATTCATATACATAAAATATTTTTTTAAAAAATCGATAAGAGAAGCAATCTCTGTGTGTGCAGTAAAATCCCTGTCATTCCTCACAAAAATAACCACAAGTCTGAACCAAAGCGCATCCACTGGATACACTTTCAAGCAATATCCATTGGCAGTTGGCTCTGAGCAGCAGGATGTGCATATTTTGTGTTTAAAACCAAAGGTACCATGAAGCTCATTATACAGGACAGGCAATCACAGCCAGCAACAACTTGACTCATTATGACTTTGAATTAAGTTTCGATTGTGGCACAAACCAAGCTAATCTGTCTCAAGAAATTGCTCTAGTGTTAGACCCAGAGTGAATGGAATAACATGAGCTGTGTCTAGTCCCCTATTTGTTTTCATTTTTATAATGATCCATACATTTATAAGTAAAGATCTCCCATGCATACATTTTCATGTGAGTTTTGAAACTTGAATATACTAATAAGGTTGTCATTAATCCCCTAAGATGAGTGACTAGATTTTTCGTATCTTACAGTGTTTTCTTTTTTTTTAATTAATTTTATTTATTTCTGTATGTGTATGAATGTACTGTCTGCATGCAAGTTTGTGCACCCGTGTCATGCAATGCCACAGAGGTGAGAAGAGGGTGTCAGATTCCCCTGGAGCTGGAGTTCTCCTGGAATTGGAGTTTCAGATGGTTCTCGGCCACCATGTGGGTGCTGGGGATCAAACCCAGGTCCTCTGCAAGAGTGGTCAGCGCTCTTAACTGCTAGGCCATCTCTACAGCCCTCTTACGGAATTTTCTACAGATCATGTGACAATACAATAGCTTGCTTAGTATTAAATTTTCTTTAGCTTCTTTCATGATTTACTTCCTATCTTTGAGGTTAAAGTCTTCTTAATTTTTTGTTTTGCTTTTATTTTACTTTATTATAGTTTGGAAATGGTATATCCTTATGCAGCCTAGGCTACTGTGAACCAACACATCAGGCTCAAAATTCTTCACTGTGCTGGATAGCTTCAGTGTCAACTTGACACACATGGGTTGAGGGAGCCTCAATTGGGGAATTGGCTCCATTGGATTGGCCTGTGGCCACATCTGTGGAGTATTGTCTTGATAGTCAAGCAATGTGGGAGGGCCCAGCCTACAATGAGTGGTGCCACTCTGGGCAGGTTGTTGTGTACTGTATAAGAAGGTGGGCCGGGCATGAGCCAGGTGAGCAAGCCAGTGAACAGCATTCCTCCATGGCTTGTGCTTCAGCTCCTGCTTCCGGGTTCCTGCCCTGAGTTCCTGCCTTGGGCTCTGTAAGTGATGAACTGTGACGCAGGAGATGTAAGCTGAATAAACCCTTTCCTCCCCAAGTTGGTGTCAGTCAGAGTGTTTTGTCACAGCAATGGAAGACAAACTGGAACAGAAATTGGTACCAGAAGAGTGGGATATTGCTGTGACAGACCTGGCCTTGGTGATTTGGGGAACGATTGTGGAGGCGTTTGGAACTTTGGGCTGGGAAGATCACTGAATGCCTAAAGATCGTTGCTATGGAGCTTGGAGCAGTTTTGCTGAAGGAGTTGTAGAAGATGGAGGCCTGGCTTGTGAAGTTTCTGGTTTCAAAGAGGAGCAGAGATCATCAAGACTGTGTAATCTGTGGGTTCTGGTCAGCTGGGGCTGAAGAATCAGCTGTAAGTAACAAGAGAACAGAATCTGAAGTGAAATCTTTGTTGTACTTGGACAATTGATGCTGGTTAGCTGGGGCTTGAAAATCAGCTGTAAGTAACAAGAGACCAGCATCACTGTGGTGAAATCTTCTGGGAAGAATTTCTTCAGGGTCAGCACACAGAAGCTGTGATCCAGAGGGGGCCTGAGCCTCCATCTCGAGCCAGAAGTGGGACTTGGTAATGTGTAAGAGTCTCCTATATGGTTCCGGTGTTGGAATTTGAAGGGGTCACAGAGAGCAGCTGAGGCTTAGCTCTGTGAGAGGTCAGGAAAGACCATTGGTGGAAGTGCACCTTGGTTGCAGTGAAGACCCCAGGATTGCAGGTGTCATGGAGAGAAGCTGAGGCTTTGTACCAGGAGAGGTTAGAAGAGACCATTGGTGAAGGTGCTGCCTCAGTGGCGACCCCAGCATTTTCGAGATGCCAGGACTATGGGATGACCACCAAGAACATCAACAGGTATGAATGGAGCTGGCCTGGGCCTGCGAGATGAGCTGTGTGTGCCATGGATGGCAGAGTCAGAGAAGCGTAGCTGCCGAAACCATTTGGAACCCAGAAGATCGTGAGTGAGTCCCAGGTGTCCAGCCTTGAGGTACTTTGCTGGACTTAAGTTTTGTTTGAGAATGCCTGATTCTCGGGCTGGAGAGATGGCCTAGCGGTTAAGAGCGCCGACCGCTCTTACAGAGGACCCGGGTTCGATCCCCAGCACCCACATGGTGGCGGAGAACCGTCTGAAGCTCCAATTCCAGGAGAACTCCAGTTCCAGGGGAATCCGAGACCCTCTTCTGAACTCCGCGGCGTTGCACGACACGGGTGCACAGACTTGCATGCAGACAGTACATTCATACACATACAGAAATAAATAAAATTAAAGAAAAAAAAAAAAAAGAGAATGCCTGATTCTGGACTGAAGAGATGGCCTAGCAGTTAAGAGCGCTGACCGCTCTTACAGAGGACCCGGGTTCAATCCCCAGCACCCACATGGCAGCTGAGAACCGTCTGAAGCTCCAATTCCAGGAGAACTCCAGTTCCAGGACCCTCTTCTGACCTCCGCGGCGTTGCACGACACGGGTGCACAGACCTGCATGCAGACAGTACATTCATACACATATAGAAATAAATAAAAATTAATTAAAAAAAAAAATAAAAGAGAATGCCTGATTCTTCCCTTTGAAATAAGACAGTACTTGTTTTGGATTTTACAGCAGCCCACAGTTAAGAGACTTTTAATGGACTGTGAACTTTTACGTGTTTGGACATTTTAAGGACTGTGGGGCTTTTAAGGTTGTACTGTCTTAGGTTGTGATTCATGTTAACAACATACTTTGGGGATAAGAACTGGAAAGGTGGTGGTTTAATAGTGATGTGTTTTGTGTGACAAGTTGACAAGGGGTCAATTGTGCTGGATAGCTTTAGTGTCAACTTGACACACCTGGGTTGAGGGAGCCTCAACTGGGGAAATGGCTCCATTGGATTGGCCTGTGGCCACATCTGTGGAGTATTGTCTCCATAGTCAAGCAATGTGGGAGGGCCCAGCTCACAATGAGTGGTGCCACCCTGGGCAGGTTGTTGTGTACTGTATAAGAAGGTGGGCCAGGCATGAGCCAGTGAGCAAGCCGGTGAACAGCATTCCTCCATGGCTTGTGCTTCAGCTCCTGCTTCTGGGTTCCTGCCCTGAGTTCTTGCCTTGGGCTCCCTAAGTGATGAGTTGTGACCCAGGAGATGTAAGCTGAATAAACCCTTTCCTCCCCAAGTTGGTGTCAGTCAGAGTGTTTTGTCACAGCAATGGAAGACAAACTAGGACATTCACCATCTCTACTTAGTCCTCATTCTTCTTATAATATGCTGACAATAACCAACGAACTACTTAATAACAATGTGACAGATTTAAAGTAAATGACAAGTGTCATTCTTTGTGCTTGAATGTCATTCTTTGTGTAATTTTAGTATCATTTTAAATATTTTTATCAAAACAGAGTTATATTGCAAAATGAACCTTCTGAAATTTAACTGTATGGAAAGTGGTGGGTTGATCAGGCATAGAGTATTCAATCAATCCAGTTCTCTCTGAATTAGTAAGCCATAACTGTTGTATCAGAAATATGTGAGGATGTTCTTGTGAAATCTTTTCCTGTAGTGATAATAATAGGAGGTCAAAATTGCTTTAGCCAGTTCAGGGGAAATAGACCCCAAGTGACAAATGGCCAGGTTATTTCTTGGCCAAGAGCTGGAAATATCTTTGGGCCTGTCAGTACAATGGTCCTTGCTTGAGGCCAGAGATGCCTGAAGTACCTAAGCCAAAAATGTCTCCAGTTTCGCCACAGCCATAGGTTGGTGAAGCAAGGAAGGGAGTCTAGTTTTGTTTTTGTTTTTCATCTTATCTCTTGTCGCTAAAGGAGTACCCTGTTACCCTGGCCATTTAGTTTCCAGAACCTGGCTCTCAAGTGAAGCACAACAGAGGTGAGAAAGACAATGTCACTCTTCAAGACACCCTGACATTTCTTTCTCAACAGTGACACAGATAAATGAGAACTTGCAAGGAATTTTTTGAGCAGATAGTTCTTAAGTCTTTTTCTTGTTGTGTGGTACTAAGCTTTGGAAGCTTATGGATGATGTTGGAAATATTTTGGAAACTTTGGAATGAGCTTGTATGATTCTAAAGAAGGAAAATGCCAGAAACCAATCCTATACAAATTGCACATCATGACTTAGAAGTTAAGTATCTCCTATATGAAGGCTATAAAGGATTAAAATTATAAAATAAGAATGGTCCCATGCTTTTCTACATCTAGCAGTTAATACAGTCCACCATGTGACTAATTTCATAAAGATAAATGGAAAGCAATTATGGGAGTTCTATTGTGAAGACTGTGACATTCCTGAGTTAGATAAGGTGCTGGAAACCTGCCAATGAAATGAGTTGTTTAGCAAAAGAAGAAACACAGTTGCACAGACGTTAATATATATTGTAAGAGTGTACTTTAGTGGCTAGAATGAACATTTTACTCCTTGGTTTTCTAAAAAAAATTGTACCCACAAGACTTTCTATTGCAGTGATCCATGCATATCTATGTTTATTGCAGCTCTCTTCCCAAGAGCGAAGAGCTGGAAGCAACCCAAGTGTCCTTCAACTAACCAGTGGATAAAGAAAATGTGATAAATCTACACAATGGAATTCTATGCAGTGGTAAAGAAAGATGACATCATGAACTTTGCAGATACATGGATGGAACTGGAAGCCATTATGCTAAGTGAAGTAACACAGTCCCAGATAAACAAATGAAGTATGGTGTCTGTATTAGTCACTTTCTGTTGCTGGGATAAAACCACCATGAGCAAGGGAACTTATAAAAGGAAGAGTTTATTTGAGCCTACGATTGACGGTTCCAGGGAATCAGAGTCCATTGTGGCTGGAAGCATGGTGGCTGGGGCTGCAGCAGCAAGCCGAGTATCACATCTCGAAATAAGCACAGGAAGCAGAAAGAGGGAGACATTGGAGACAATAAGGCTGTTAAACTCACTAAGCCTGCCCCCAATAACGTACTTCCTCCAGCACAGCCACACCTTCTAAGACCTCCAAGAGCAGTGCCACCAACTGGAGACAAAATGTCTGAATACTTAAAGCCTATGAGGGACACTCATTCAAACTACCACATTCCACTCCCTGGCCCCCATAGGCTCCTGACCATATAAAATGCAAAATGCATTTAGTCCAACCTTAAAAGTCCCCATAGTCTTTACCAGTCTCAATTCTATTCAAAAGTCTATCGTCCAAAAACTCTTCTGAGACTGTAGGTTCCTGTAAAATCAAAAGGCAAATTACATACTCCCAATATACAGTGGAACTGAATACACATTCCCATTCCAAAAGGGAGGAATAGAGGCATAGTGAGGAAATACTGGACCAAAACAAGACCAAAAACCAACAGGGCAAACACCAAGTCCAGTAACTCCATGTGCAACTTCTGGGACTTGACTTCCAAAGGGCTTAGATGGCTCAGCTCTTCCAGCTTTGCTTGCAACATACATCTATTTCTTAGGCTGGTCCCACTCCCTGTATGCAGCTCTCCTTGGCAAATATCTCACAGGTCTGGCATCTTGAATGTCTTCTTGGGGTCTCTGCTGCCAACCAGGCTTCACATTCACAGCTTCATGCAATGGCCTATCAGGGCTTTTTTATTCAGGGACACCCCTGTTGCACTCTATCTGGCCTCTGTGGCTCTCTGAAACTATGGAGGAAGAACTGATGACCTCTTCACTCTTGCAAACTTCATGCCTCTAAAGCCAGCACCATGTGAATGAAATTGCCGAGTTTGGCTGCAAGTTCGGGATGGACTCTCTCCTACTTTAACCACATTCACAATTTTTCTCTGCCCTTGACTTGTTGGAGTAGAAAACACTTTCAGTATTTTCCTTTCTAAAATTGGAGGCTTAGCTGGGTGTGGTCTTGCCCTGAAGGTACTGATTCTGTTGTTTATTTGTAAATCTGGAGGCCTCTCCTTAATCACTTTAGTCTCCTTATCAAAAGGAACCTCTCCTTCACATGCCTTGGCCTCACCTTTAATCTTTCTAGTGCAGTTTTCAGATCCAAACTGTATATTCTGCATTTCTTTCTGCCCCATCTGCTCTTCTTCACTGTAGATCTGCACAATATTCACCATCAATAGCCACACCACCGTTTCTACATTAGGGTGTCTTGAAATATCCTCTGCCAAAGACATTAGTCCATTGCTTTTCAACTTAGCATCAGGCAAGCATTTGGGCTGTGGGCAAACTGCTGCCAGACTCTTTATCAAAATATCCCAGTTGTTGCCTAAGTCTTTATTTTCCTCTGGAACTACATTTTTTGCAGCAATGCTTTCTTCCAGGCTTCTACTAGAATGGCCCCTTAAGCTCTGCTTACAGTAGTCAACAGCTTTTCTAGCCCAAAGTTCCAAAGTCTTCCACATTTCTCCAAACATCCACATGGTCAGGTTCTTCACAGCCAACAGTCCACTCTCTGGTACCAAATAACTGTATTAGTCACTTTTCTGTTGCTGTAATAAAACCACCATGAGCAAGGGAACTTATAAAAGGAAGAGTTTATTTGAGCCTACTATTGACTGTTCCAGGGAATCAGAGTCCATTGTGGCTGGAAGCATGGTTGCTGGGGCTGGAGCAGCAAGCTGAGGGTCATATCTCGAAATGAGCACAGGAAGCACAGAGAGAGCGACTGGAGACTGCAAGGCTTGTTAAACCCACTAAGCTTGCCCCCAATGATGTACTTCCTCCAGCACAGCTACACCTTCTAAGACCTCCAAGAACAGTGCCACCAACTGGAGACAAAATGTCTGAATACTTAAAGCCTATGGGGGACACTCGTTCAAACCACCACAGTGTCCCTCATTTGGGGATCCTAGCAACAAATCTCTCTTTATAAGGCAAACTGAATACTTCCTCTTCCTGCCCCACTTCTATTTTAGTAGATGTAACACCTGATGTTACTCATCAACTTGATAGGTAATGTAAGAATGTAAAGTAATATTTTTTCCTTTATTTGCATACAACTGTACTGCAAAATGTGAATTCCTGAACATGATTTGGAAGTGACCTATAGTTTATTTACAGACGTCATAATTTTAGTATGTGTATGCCGTGTATGTGTACATATTTTGGAGTGATACAAATTGCGAAGAACAACAACAAAGACTGGGTCAAAGAACTGACTGAAGCAGTAAACTTCTGCCCCAAACAGTAAACTTCTGCACGTGAAATTTTAAAAAAGTTGGAGAAAAAGATGAAAGACATGTATGGCAGAATGTATGAGCTCTGGTTGGGGTAAGAGTCAAGAAACAGTGAATGGGTCTAAATTTGATTAAGAAATCTTGTATGAAATGCACAAAACTTCAAGTAAAAAAATGAAAAAAATTAGCCCTTTATGTAGACTTGGCTGTCCTGGAACTCACAGAGATTCCTTGCCTCTGCCCTGTGAGTGTTGGGAAATGTGTGGCCCCTAATTTACTGCCTTAATTCTGGTATCTTTTCTTCTGTATCCTAGATAATCCCTATGAAGTTTTCCCTTATTTTTTAATTCTTGATCCATAGTGGCTTCAAAAGAAATATGAATGCTTTTCACAGTTAAAGTTTCTACTTCCCATTTCATGGGTTCAACAGTGGCCTGAGTGAGGTCCAGGGAAGTACTCTTCAACCTCTGGCCCTAATAGGAATGAAGCCTTTCTCTCTAGGTACTTATGCATAGTTATAGTCTCTGTAACTCTTTTTCTGTAGTTTCCATTTGCAGGATAAAGAAGCTTTAAATATGTCCTGCTTTAAAATGTCTCCTTTCCATTAAAAGCCTTCTTTATTTCATCTTACTTGTTTTTCAGATGCCATCTCTTTGTATTTTAAGGACAATGGATACTGTTATTTACAGAATCTGCATAAGAGTAGAGACTGATCTATCACTTATGCAAACACATGCCATTGATGCTGCCTATAATAGAGCAGGGTTCCCAGGATAACACATTTCTGTTTCTGTCACTCTGCATATTTCCCCTGGGACCTGCCAGAGCGCCATGCTGTCTTTCAGTATAGGATAGACTTGGATTCTATTTCTGGTGCATAAAAATAAGAAATATTCTCCTGGGATTTGTTTATGTCATTACTGTGCCAGACTCTAAAGGGGAAATGGCACTTGATACCCATCCTTTACATAGAGCAGGGGAATTTATATTTCAGGGGCAAACACCTTAGCTATGGAAAGTGATTATATCTGGATACAAAAACTGTTAAAAGGAAATTTATCTAGTAGATCACATACCAAAACCTTCTCCTGGTCTTCCTATTCCCTTTCTAGAAGAAATGCTTTGACAGAGGGTTTGGGCTGTGAATAACAATGTCTCTTTCTGCTACCAAGTTTGTGCTTCTTCCTGCCTTAGCCCATAGACTAACCCCTGTCTAATTATTTTTCATGGTCATTCCACTAGGTAGGATGACTTGTTCTGATAAAATAGAAAATTAAAATGGAACTGGTGCTGGATATGGCCTTGTTCATTTTTTCTGTTTTGTCAAAATGTCTTGCCTGCTCATTTTTTCCACAGCCAGGAGTTGAAATAAATTAAACTTCCTAGAGGCAAAACTTCTCTGAGATCAGATTGGAATATTGATTAGCTCTTTGAGGGCTGATGGATTAGAGGGTCTGGCTTTATAAACACATTCACAAGCATGCCCTAAGAAACACTTGCTTACGGGTAGACTGATTGTGTTTATTTGGTGCTACAGGGAAGGGCCTACCTACAAACCTTGATTTTAACCTGTCAGTGTTTTCATCTCTGATCAATGGTGATAAGTGAAGTGTTGTTCTTTTTAGTGACTTTGAAGACCAGCTCAAGGCCAACTCACTCGATGACTTGTCAAGTCATACATCAAGTCTCCAAAGAACTTAGCTTGTCATGGAATACTAGATTAGTAGAGTTTGAAGAGACTTAAGACATCATCTTCTACAGCATATAAGCCAGTGCCTCCAATGATCTAAATATATTCTGCTTACAGAATAGATATCTTTGGAGTCAACTAGAGAGTTAGAGAAGATCTAAGGTAGGAGTATTGGGAGTAGAAGACAAAGCCTTCGGGTAAATGGAGAAACAAAGATTCTATTTAATGTAATAGTTTCATGGAAGAATGTTGTGGGACAATCTAAACTTTCTTTTCAATGGACCTTTCCTGAACATCAGATGCTGCAGGTTGTAGACAAGGTGCTACTTAACCAGAGGCAGAGCTATGGATCTAGCGTCGATCACCAGCACCCACATGGTGGCCGAGAACCATCTGAAACTCCAATTCCAAAAAGCTTTTGTAGGGGGAGGAACTAAGAGCTTGAAAAGCCAGCAGTGGAAGCATGGGGAGCTCTCTGGGACCCTGCTGGCACCATGGTGTGTGGGACTGCTGAGAGTCCCAGCCCGGTATGGATTTGACTTTTGGCATCCATGTCATGTAGCAAATAGTGATTTCCCTCATTCGCTCCATAGGAACCATCATTAAATTCTTTGACAATCTCCTAATTAGATTCTGTCCTCTGCCCATTGCTCTGGGTCTGAAGCTGGACCAAGTGGAGGTAGATTTCCAAAATGCCCACAGAGATTGTGTCTGAGCCATGTGTGAGCTGCTTTCACCCGAAGGGAATATTTTCTGAGACAAATGTGAAAATATTATTCCCAAACTAATTGGATTTTTCAGAATATACCGTTATACTTTGCTTTTCTGTTAATGAATTAAACATAATGACCAAAATCAGCTTGGAGAGGAAAGGGTTTATTTAGCTTATAGGATATGCTCCATCCTCAATGGAAGATAGGGCAGGAGCTGGAGGCAGGAACCTGGAACAAGATGATGATGGGGATGTGCTTCCTCCTGACTTGCTGCTGCTCAATTGGCCAGCTATTATTTTCTTAATTTTTATTGAACATTTGTGTATTTCATACAACATTTCTTAACCAATTGGCATATCCATACCTCCCACCACAGCCAGAACTTGTGCTTTCTGCCATACATGTTAAGTCCTGTCTTGCATCTATCTTTCTCTGAGTCTTTTTTTTTTCCTTTTTTTTTTTTTTTTTATGCAGAACTTTACTGTTTTGGTCAGTTTTGAACAAGTCTTTTCTTGTTGTTCCCTTTAATTTTATATTGATCCAAAATATGCACATATACATTCCACACATATACCAAAATTACAAAGGCTTGACTTACATATAAGGATTTGGTACTAGGATCTAAAAATGAGGGACACCATATGTCATAAGTCCTTTTTATTTTGAGACTGTGTTACTTCACTTAGGATAACAGATTTTCATGATGTCATCCTTTTTTTTTCTGCTGTATAGAAATCCACTGTGTAAATTAACCACATTTTTACTATCTAGTCATCAGTTTAGGGATACTTGGGTTGCTTCCAGCTCTTTGCTATTGTGAAAAGAGCATTGATTAAACCTTTAAAGAAAGAAATTGAAGAAGACATCGGGAGATGGAAAAACCTCCCATGCTCATGGGTTGGGAAAATTAACATTGTAAAAATGTCCATTTTACTGAAACTCTTGTATAGATTTAATGCAATCCCAATCAAAATCCCCAAGAGTTTCTTCACAGGCTTGGAAAAAAAGTCCTTAAATTCATTTAGAAAAACAAAAGACCCCAAATATCCAAAACAACCCTGACTGAAAAGAGCTAAACAGGGGGGATCTCCATACCAGACTTCAAACTATACTACAGGGCTATAATCATAAAAACAGCCTGGTACTGGCACAAAAACAGACCTGTTGACCAATAGAACAAAACCGAAGATACAAACCTGAGCACATACAATTTCAGCCATTTCATATTTGACAAGGGGGCCAAGAAGACACAATGGGGAAAAGACAGCATCTTCAGCAAGTGGTGTTGGCAAAACTGGATCACCACTTGTAGAAGAATGAAATTAAACCCCTACCTCTCACCCTGTACAAAAGTCAACTCCAGATGGATCAAAGACCTCAACATGAAACCCCAAACTCTGAAGGCAATAGAAGAAAAAGTTGGCAGCAGACTACAAAACATAGGCATAGGAAAAGATTTCCTAAATCAGACAGCAGCTGTGCAAGAATTAAGGTTGACAATTGACAAATGGAACCTCATTAAACTCAAAAGCTTCTGTACATCAAAAGAAACAGTTAAGGAAGTGAAGAGAAATCCCACAGAGTGGGAGGAAAACTTCACTGCAGAAGCATCTGACAAAGCATCAATTTCCAGAATATATAAACTACTCAAAAAATAAAGAAGAAAGAAAACAAATGACCCACTCAATAGATGGAGCAAAGAGCTGAACAGAGACTTCACAAGTGAGGAATTAGAGATGGCTGAGAAACACCTTAAGAAGAGTTCAACATCACTGATCATTAAAGAAATGCAAATCAAAACCACTTTAAGATATCATCTTACTCTAATAAGACTGGCTAGGATCAAGAAAACAAATGATACCAAGTGCTGGAGAGGTTGTGGGGAAAGGGGAACACTCATCCACTGCTGTTGGGAATGTAAACTAGTGTAGCCACTATGGAAAGCAGTGTGGAGAACCTTTGGAAGACTTGGAATGAACTTGCCACCCGACCCAGCCATACCACTTCTGGGCATGTACCCCCAAGACTCACCCCACCACAGAGATACATGCATGGCCATGTTTATTTCAGCTCTCTTCACAATAGCAAAGAGCTGGAACCAACCCAAATGCCCCTCAACTGATGAGTGGATAGAGATAATGTGGTACATCTACACAATGGAGTTCTATGCAGCAGTAAAGAAAGATGACATCATGAGCTGTGCAGGAAAATGGCTGGAGCTAGTGGACATAACACAGTCCCAGAAAAACAAACAATGAATGGTATCCCTCATCTGTGGGTGCTAGTGCCAATTACCTAGTTGTAAGTATTTCTTGTGCATGGCCCCTTGAGATTTTGTCCAAAGCAGTTGGGAGTGATGCATATTGGAAACAACAACAACAACAACAACAACAACAACAGCAACAACAGAAAGGACTGCACAAAAGAACTGACTGAAACAGTGAACTTCTGCTCAAAACAGTCAACTTCCACATGGAGAATATTGAGAAGGACTGAGAAAGAGTTGAAAAGCATGTTTGGCAGAATGCATTAGCTCTGGTGGGGTGGGGGGATGGGGGATACAGGTCTAGATTTGATAATATATATAAATTAATTAATTAAAAAAGAGCATTGATAAACATGGTTGTGCACATATCTCTGCTATAGGATGTATCCTTTGGGTATACACCCAAAAGTGGTATAATAGTCACTTTTCTGTTGTTGTGATAAAACCACTATGACCAGGGGAACTTATAAAAGGAAGAGTTTACTTGAACTTACGATTGATGGTTCCAGGGAATCAGAATCCATTATGGCAGAAGGCATGGGCTTTCTGCCCATGGGCTGGGGCTGGAGCAGCAAGCTGAGGTTCACATCTAGCAATGAGCACAGGAAGCAGAGAGAGATACTGGAGACCACAAGGATTGTTAAACTCACTAAGCCTGCCCCCAATGATGTACTTCCTCCAGCATAGCCACACCTTCTAAGTTCTCCAAGAACAGTGCCACCAACTGGAGACAAAATATCTGAATACTTAAAGCCTATGGGGGACACTCATTCAAACCACCACAAGTGGTTTGACTGGGTCAAATGATAGGAACATTTTTTTAGTCTTTTAAGATTTCTCCGCACTGTTTTCCATAGAGGCCACATGAGTTTAAATTTCCCTCCAGCAGTGACTGTGTCTTCCCCTTTCCCCACAACTCTCCAGCATTTGGTATCATTTGTTTTCTTGATCATAGCCATAGCCAGTCTTACCACTGTAAGATGAAATATTAAAGTGGCTTTAAGTTGCATTTCTTTAATTACTAACAATTTTGCCATTTTAAGGTGTTTCTGAGCCATCTTTATTTCTTCTCCTGAGAAGTCTGTGTTCAGATCTTTAGGCCATGTTTCATTTATATCATTTTTTGTCATTTTTTTCAAGTATTTTTTTAATACTCTGGGCATTAAACCTCTGGCAAATGTTGTTTTTATGACTATAGCTCGGTAGTAAAGTTTGAAGTCTAGTATGGTAAACCCCCTTGCATTACTCTTTTTGTTCAGGGTTGCTTTGGTTATCGGGAGTCTTTTGTTTTTCCATATGAATTTTAGGATGTTTTTTCTAATACCGTGAAGAAAACCATAGGGATTTTGGTTGGGATTGCATTGAATCTATACATTCCTTTTGGCAGGATGGTCATTCCAATCCATGAGCATGGGAGGTCTTTCCATCCTCTGGTGTCACCCTTAATTTCCCTCTTCAAAGATTTTAAAATTTCATTGTAGAGATCTTTAATATCCTTGGTCAAGTTTGTTCTGAGATATTTGAATGTTTTTTTTAGGATAGTGTGAATGGAATGTTTTCCATGTACTCCTTCTCTAATTGCTTATCATTGGCATATAAAAGGTTACTGATTTTTGTAGACTAATTTTGTAACCTGCAAATTTATTGAAAATGTTCATCATTTTTAGGAGTTTTCTAGTAGAATTTTTTGGCCTCTTTTAGGTCTAATATCATATCATCTGCAAAAGGGGATAGTCTTATCTCTCTTTTTCCAATTAGTATTCTTTAATTTTCTTCTCTTTTCTTATTGCTCTAACAAGAGTTTCAAGCATTATATGGGAAAGGAGTGGAAACAGGAGGCAGCCTTACTGCCTGGTTCCTGAATTTAAGGTGAATGCTTCTAGTTTTACTCCATTTAGAACGATTTTGTCTGTGGGTTTGCTGTATATATTTTTAATTACATTGAGGTATGTTTCCTCCAATCCAATTCTCTCTAGTACTTTAATCATAAAGCCTCCTTGAATTTTATCAAAGCCCTTTTCTGCATCAATTAAGATAACAATGTGGTTTTTGTCTTTGAGTCCATTTATATGATTTACAACATTTATTGAGTTACATATGTTGAACCATCCCTGCATCTCTGGAATAAATCAGACATGAACATGGTGGAAGGCCCTTTGGATGTATGCTTTTATGAAGTTTGCAAGTATTTTGTTGAGAATTTTTGCATCTATACTCTTTAAGGGTATGCATGTATATTTTACTTTTTGGTTGTATCTTTTTGTCATTTTGGGTTTTAGAATGCTTCTGGCTTCATGGAAGGAACTTGGTAGATTTCCTTCTGTTTCTACCTTTTTGAATAATTTGACTAATATTGGTTACATGTATGGTACAACCTCTTTACATGTATGGTACAATTCCACTGTAAATCAATCTGGGCCTCGGCTTTTTTGTTGGGAGGTTTTGTATTACTGTTTCAATTTCTTCATATATTATGGGTCTGTTTTACCTGTTGATCTCTTTGATAATTCAAAACTTTGATAATTCCTAAGATTCAGCTATTCATCCTTTTCTCTTAGGTTTTCATATTTAATAGAGTATAGGTTTTTAAAGTATTCCTGTATAATGTTCTGGATCTTTTTGTTGTCCATTATGGTATTTCCCAATTTATCTCTAATTTTGTTGATTTGGAGTTTCTCTTTCATTCTTTGGTTAACTGGGCTAAGGGGTCTATCTATCTTGTTTATCCTTTCAAAGACCAGCTCTTGTTCTCATTAATTCTTTGTAATTTTTTCTTTGTTTTTATTTCATTGACCTCTGCTCTGGATTTTGTTATTTCTTCTTGTCTCTTGGGTTTGGGATTAGTTTGTTGTGCTCTCTCAAGTGTTTCCTGTTGCAATGTTAGGTCAATTTATTTGTGCTTTTTCTATTTATGTCATGTAGGCACTTAGAGCTATAAATTTCCCTCTTAGGACTACTTTTAAAGTGTCCCATAGGTTTTTGCTGTGTTGTATTATCTTTTTCGTTTAATTCCAGGGTCTCTCACTCACACGTTCAGAGCTGCACCAATATAACCTAGGCCTACTTCCTAGGAATAGCACAACCCGCAGTGGGTTAGGCACTCCTACATCAATTAACAAATAAAGGCAATACTACATCAATTAACAATTAAGAAAATGTCCCACAGATGTGGGCACAGGTTATACTAATGGAGGAAAATTCTCAGTTGTGGTTCTGTCTTTCTAGTTGTGTCAAGGTGACACCTGAATAAGCCATCACACACCCAGATAAGCAGATGAGGTTAATTTCTACTACCACTTTTTTTTTTCATTTTTAGAAAGACAAATACTAGCCGGGTGTGGTGGCACACACTTTTAATCTTAGCACTTGGGAGGCAGAGGCAGGTGGGTCTTTGTTAGTTCAAAGCCAGCCTGGTCTACAGAGTGAGTTCCAGGACAGCTGGGGCTACAGGGAGACCCTGTCTTGAAAAGACCAAAAAAAAAAAAAAAAAGACAAATACTGAATTTTTATCTCAATTGCTTCTTAAAAATAAAATTATGAAATAGAAAAACTTTGATAGATAGGAGCATTCATAAGGGGAATGAATGCCAAACTCACATTACAGCAATAGAGAGGAAATCACAGTAAAGTTGAGTTTGGTACTATGTCATTATCAATAAATAGCACTCATAAACTATAGTAGACATATATAATTGGACAATCTAAAATACAATAGCATAGTTTTAGTTTGAGAGTTATATCCATTTAGTTACCAAAGTCCTTTTACAAATCCTTGTAATTACTCTGTGATTTTTGTCTCCAGAAGTTCAATCCACATTTCCTCTAGAATACAGGAGAAGGTACTCTGGGGCTGTAGAAGAGTTGAAAGATGGCCAAAACTCTTAGTCCCTGAGAATGGGAAGGGGCCAATGTCAAGGCCTGGGAGCCTTGGACCACATTTGAAACCAAGACCACAGCTGGCCATCAAGAGAGATGAGAAGTCCACTCTAGAAAGTTAGTTTTTCCACATTTCTCTGGTGATGGACTGACTGTGAAGCAGATTGGCTGGGTTGCACTTTTTGCCTTCTCTGGGTGGCTGTATTCCACACAGTCCCCTCCTCCTTGTCTCTGGGTTGGGCTTATCCTGGGAACACAGAAGGATTCTATCAATTGCGCATTCCAGGGTTAGGAGGATTATTTCTATTCTTCTTACAAAGCAAAACAAAAATAAAGCAAACAAAGCAAAACTTCCTGGAAAGAGATGCAATTGCAGTAGAATTTGTTTAAAAACCACAAAATATGCCACTGATATAGATATATTTACCCACGATCTCATGGGTAATGAGACAGAATGAGATTCAAGCAAATTACTTGGATGGATGGTATCCCAAGCACAAGAGTGTGAACTTCATGTCCTGCCTCACCATGAAGAACATCTGGGAGTTAAGATTTCAAGGTGCATTCTTAGAACTGAGATGAAATTGTCAAACTTCAGGTCTGAGTGGTTATACCTCAATTTCAATCTTTAGTTTAAATTGCTATGTTGGCTTCTCTGCAATCACACAGAGAATAAATAAAACAGAGACTATTTTGGTAAGAACTATTTTTACTATGTGCTTTTCCAGAAAACTGGGTCTAATGATTGGCCAAGAATTTCCAGGTCCTTATGCCAAATTATGGCATTTACAATAATGATTGCAAAGTCATTAGACGTCCACCGATATCAAGCAAGTTATTTCATGTTAGTAGTACTTATGAAGGTATGATAGTTGTAACTGAAATTCTTTCCACTGCAATTAATGAAAGTAAATAAAATTATACACCTGGATTAGGAATATTGGACAATTTATTAATCATTCATTATGAAACAAATTATCTGGAGGTACATAGTCACATTGGATTGCCATCTCCACAGGATTAGGACTGGGGTCTTTGTAATGACTTTATTCCTTTTTGTAGAGAGTCAGAGATTGGCTATTACAGTTTCAGGGATCACAGAAACATTTAAACATTGAAGGGTAGTAGCATTGGATTTTCCTTCCTCTTTGTATCAGGATAGCAAAGCTTTTCAAGACTCTTCTTGCAGATGTTCACTTTCATCTTCTTGGCTTTAACTAGATTTCTCCAGTTGAAAAAGGGGATGATGAAGAGTAGGTACCTCCGTTGAAGGTCAAAAATGATGATGATGATGTTTCAGAG
Source organism: Rhizomys pruinosus (assembly GCA_009823505.1). Classification (NCBI taxonomy): domain Eukaryota; kingdom Metazoa; phylum Chordata; class Mammalia; order Rodentia; family Spalacidae; genus Rhizomys; species Rhizomys pruinosus. The sequence goes on from VZQC01007999.1 coordinate 1,022,038, forward strand.
TGGGTGGGGGATGAATCACATTGTAATACCTCTAGAGAAAATAAGTCAAACAATTTAGAAATATTTATCACCAGGTTTGAAGCAATAATGGCTTTGGAAATCACCTGTATTATAACCAGGATGCTCCATCCTACAAGAATTTTAGTGAAAAAGATTGGTTATGTAGCTTCCCAATTATTCAACCTAAGTTCTCTTATGCTACCATACAGCTACTTGCTAGATCATCTTGGGCTCTGCCCTACTGAGCAACTTCCACCCTTCACTGGAAAGCATCCTTTCTAATGGCTTTGAGATGGTTATAGGATTCACAGAAGAGAGAGTTATGAAGCACATCAGGAACACTGGAGGAAAGGGGATGCGATTCTGCTCAGATTCTATTAGAGTGGAAAACATGCTGGGTATCAAAGGGAAATTTATGTAATATATTCCAGCATTGTTCAATATAGAGCATGATATTTTATGCAAGCAGAGGCAGTCAGGGCAGGCAGTGTGAGCTCTGGTACATGCACTGAAGCAAACAATAAAACAGCAGACAAGCAATGGACAGAAAATAAACACTGATTTTTATGGGAAGTATTCACAATTCTCATTTGATACCAAGACTTCTCAGTTGATCTCACTGAGAGAGCCTCTTTAAAAAATCTATAAGAAATTCCTTCTGTTGTTTACTTAGATGTATTCTCCTTAAGTATCTACCCCCTTAAGAATGAAGGCTATGTGATTTAAGCAAACAGTACAGTATGAATAAATGAATGGGAAGTAATCCAGGAGATAGCTAGGTGTTATGTTCATTTCTGTTTGAAGAAATCTAGAGGATTCATCAGAAATAAAAAGTGTATTGCCTCAGAAGAATAGGATTTCCAAATGAAAGTACATGGGATAGAGTTGTGCAATGTGAAAGAAGTCCGAGAATTGTTATTGTTAGCAGCATCAAATAACTTTTAAATAGGTCTTAAAACCTGTGGCTAATCCAGGGAGGTTGGATCTTTGGGATAGCTGGGTAAAACCAAAGACTTCTTCAAAGGGCCTTTCTAGAATTAGTGAATAAGGTGCCAGACAGAATTTTTATCTATTTATTTTTAATTTTATTTTTATTTTGTGTGTGAGTGTTGTGCCTGTATATGTGCAAGTGTGCTTATGTTCTACAGTGTCCATAGAAGCCAGAAGAAGATGTCAGAGCCACAGGATCTGGAATTATGGTCGGTTATTAGCTAGCATGTGGCAGTTGGGAGTTGAACCCAGGTCTTCTGTAAGAGCAGCTAGTGTTCTTTTTTTCTTTCCTTATTTTTTTTAGAATATTAATACATATCATCCATCCATATATGACAATTACAATGTGTGAATATAAGTGGTGGGACAATTCTAGAGCCCACTAAGAGATTCACATTATAATAGCACAGTTGTTTTCAGATACAGTGAAATATGATAATAAAGTTGCTCAGTTTGCTTGCCAACTGGGGATTTGGTGTTAACATGCACAAATGAGGGAAACCATCCCCCCTTTTTTTCTGGGACTGTGTTACTTCACTTAGCATAATAGCTTTGAGTTCCATCCATTTACCAGCAAAGTTCATGATGCCATCTTTCTTTACCACTGCATAGAACTCCATTGTGTAGATGTACCACGTTTTTGTTATCCAGTCATCAGTTGAGGAGCATTTGTGTTGGTCCCAGCTCTTTGCTATTGTGAAGAGAGCTGCAAGCTGTAATATACATAGTTACTCATGCATCTTTGCAGTAGGATGTGTCTTATGGGCAAATACTCAAGAGCAGTATGGCTGGGTCAGGTGGTAGGCTCATTTTGAGTCTTTTAAGGGTTCTCCACACTGCTTTCTACAGTGGTTGAACCTGTTTACATTCCCACCAGCAGTGGATGAGTATCCCCTTTCCCCACAACCTCTCCAGCATTTGGTATCTTTTGTTTTCTTGATCTTGGCTAGTTTTATTGGAGTGAGATGATACCTTAGGGTGGCTTTAATTTGCATTTCCTTAATTATTAATGATGTTGAACAATTTTTAAGATGTTTCTCAGTCATCTTTACTTCCTTTGTGGTGAAGTCTCTGAATATCTCTTTACTCCATGTTTTGAGTAGGTCATTTGTTTTCTTACTTCTTTGTTTTTTAAGTAGTTTATGTATTCTGGATATTAATGCTCTGTCAGATGTATCAGTGTTGAAGATTTCCTCCTACTCTGCAGGTTTTCTCTTCACTTCCTTGATTGTTTCTTTAGCTATACAAAAGCTTTTGAGTTTGATGAGGTCCCGCTTGTCACTTGTTGTCCTTATTTCCTGTGCAGGTGCTGTTTGATTTAGAAAGTCTTTTCCTATGCCTATGTCCTGTAGGTGGCTGCCAACTTTTTCTTCTATTAGCTTCATGGATTCAGATTCCAGGCTGAGATCTTTGATCCACGTGGAGTTTATGTTTGTACAGGGCAAGGTAGGGGTTTAATTTTGTTCTTCTACAAATGGTGATCCTGTTTTGTCAACATCATTTGCTGAAGATGGTTTCTTTCCTCCATTGAGCTTTTTTCCCCCCCTTTGTCAAATATGACGTGGCTGAAGTTATATAAGCTCAAGTTTGGATCTTCAATTTTGTTCCATTGGTCAATGGTTCTGTTTTTTTGTTTGTTTGTTTGTCTGTTTGTTTGTTTTTCCAGTACCAGGCCATCTTTATGACTATAGCCCTGTAATATAGCTTGAAGTCTGGTATTGTAATCCCCCCAGTATTGCACATTTCACTCAGGGTTGCTTTAGCTATTCAGGGTATTTCGTTTTTCCATGTAAATGTAAGGATTTTTCCCCCAAGTCTGTGAAAAAGCTCCTGGGGATTTTCACTGGGATTGCATTGAATCTGTATTTTAATTTGGGTAGAATGGACATTTTTAATATATTAATTTTTCCAATCCATGAGCCTGGGAGGTCTTTCCATCTTTTGATGTCATTTTCAATCTCCTTCTTCAGGGTTTTAAAATTTTTGTTCTGGAGGTCTTTGGTGTCTTTGGTTAGGTTTATTCATAGGTATTTTTTTGAGGCCATTGTGATTGGGAAGGCCTCCTTATAGTCCTTCTCCAGTTGCTTATTGTTGGTGTAAAAGCTATTGATTTTTCTAGGTTTATTTTATATCCTGCCACTTTATTGAAACTTTTAATCATTTCTAAGAGTTTTCTGGTGGAGTTTTCAGCATCCCTTAGGTAAACTATCATATCATCTGCAAAAAGGGATAGTTTTACAAACTCTTTTCCCATTAGTACTCCTTTAATTTCGCTTTCCTTATTACCCTAGCCAGAATTTCAAGCACTATACTGAAAAGGAGTGGTGATAGTGGACAGCCTTGCTGTGTTCGTGTTCCTGCCTTTAAGGGGAATGCTTCCAACTTTTATCCATTTAGGATGATGTTGGCTATGGGTTTCTTGTATATGGCTTTGTTTACATTGAGGAATGATCAGTCCAATTCCCTCTAGGACTTTAAGCATGAGGGGATGCTGGATATAGTCGAAAGCTTTTTCTGAATCAATTGAGATGATCGTGTGGTTTTTGTCTTTCAGTCCATTTATTTTTATGATATTTATTGATTTATGTATGTTGAACCCTGCAACTCTGGTATGAATCCAACCTGGTCATGATGGATGATCTTTTTGATGTGGGTCTGTATGTGATTTGCAAGTATTCTGTAGGGAAATTTTGCATCTGTGTCTATTAATGATATGGGTCTAGAGTTTTCTTTCCTGTTTGTGTCATTGCCTGGTTTGGGTATTAGAGTGATGCTGGCCTCATATAAGAAATTTGGTATATTTCCCTCTGTTCTTATCCTTCTGAAAAGTTTGAATAGTGATGGTTGTAAGACCTCTTTAAATGTTTTATAGAATTGTGCTGTGAAACCATCTGGGCCTGGCCCTTTTTTAGTTGGGAGTCTTTTTATTACATCTTCAATTTCCTCAAGTGTTATGGGTCTGTTTAAGTTGTCAATCTCTTCTTGGTTAAGCTTTGTCAAATCCCAGGATTTCAGATATGCATCCATTTCTCTTAGGTTTTTCAAATTTAATAGAATATAGGTTTTTGAAGTATTCTCATATGATTGTCTGGATCTTTTCTTTATCTGTTGTGATGTTTCCCCTTTCATCATGAATGGTATTGATTTGTAGTTGCTCTTACACAATAGAGTGTTAACAACCTGCCCAGTATGTCACCTCCTACAGGGATTCAGGCCCTCCCATATCACTCAGCAATCAAGAGGACACCTCACAGACATGGCCACAGGCCAGACCATCAGAGGAAATACCCCAATTGACACTCCCTCAACTCAGATGTGTCAATTTGATAACTAATGTTAACCAGCACACACACACTAAACAGTGCAAATTATATTGTCCTCCTATTTCTGTTGGGAAATAGTTCTGAATTTATAAGTATTGTATTAAGAAAGAAAATAATGGGGTTGGAGAGATGGCTCAGTGGTTAATAACACTGGCTACTTTGGCAGATGATCCAGATTAATTTCCAATACTAACATGGAAGCTGAAAACCATACATAACACTAGTTCCAGGGGATGTGGCTCTCTCTTCTGGCCTCTTCAGCAATGCAGGACATTGGTGCAAATACATATTCAGGCAAATCATTCAGACACATAAAATATAAACAATTTTTAAACATAACTTTAGTTTTATTTATAATTTTCTATTTTATATGTGTGAGTGTATTGCCTGCATGTGTGTAAGTGTACCTGTGTCATATAATGTCCCTGGAAAAGGAGGCATCAGATCCCCTGGATCTGAAGTTACTGACAGTTGTTAACCACCATGTGGGTGCTGAGAATCAAACCTGGTTCCTCTGTACATGGTAGCCACATACTTGACCACCGAGCTATATTTTCAGCCTTGAAAGAGAGTTTATTAAATGGGCAGCCCCCTCAACCACAATGCCTAATGAAGTTGGCTGGAATTAGATTCAGGGAAGGTGGTCATGATTTTACATTTCTGAATCTCAGTGTTTTATTTGTAATCTGAAACCAAGGATTCTTGTCCCCAAAGTGCAGTGATGAATATTTCATCTGTTAGCTCATGTGAAAATTTAATGAAAACAACTATAGTATAATGTAAATTGCTCAGTAAATCTATAAAAATATAAATTGAATCTGTTAATATAGGGAAATGCTTTTTGAAGTACAGTTGTTAGTAAAAATATAAACAGATGCTTCATAATTCTCCCTCCTGCTCTGACCACTAATTCTAAAAAAGTTGCCAGTTGCCAGGCGACAGAATGGCTTACTGGCCTGTATACCTGTTTTCCTTACTGTTTCCACAGTGGTCCAGGAGTTTTTTGATAATCCATCCTCTTTCACATAATTTGTAGCTGGTTCAGCATAGACTAAACTTCCCTATGGCCTGTACATGTTAAGATTTAAGATTCTCGTTTGATCGCAGGAAGTCTAAAATTGTTGGAAAATTCTAAATAGAGAACTTCTTCTGTAAATTATAGAATATAGAATGCTATGAAATTAAAACTTAAACAATTTTTTCTTTGGGGTTGTGGGGATATTTGTTCCTGGTTCGCTTACATTGTTTTCTTACACGTATTATATTTTTTACTTCATTTTATTGTGGTTTGACAGTTTTATATATTTATCTAACAAATTGTAGGCATTTTCACCCCTTTTCCCAACTTATTTCTTATTCTCTGCTGCTGAAATATTTCTTCCCAAAGAATCCTCCCTGCTCTTCACATTTTTGCATGCGATGCACTGAGTTTAATTGGAGTTTAAATAAATAAAAATAAAAAGACTTTACAACTTCCTTTCTTTTAACTCTGAAAACAAAAGGAGTTGGATTGATGTGAACATGTCAAAAATGTAACTTTAATAAACCCTTTTATCACTTGTTTTATTTATTTATTTATTTATTTTGATTTGGTTTGATGATCTATTATCTATAATCTGTAATTTATAATCTATATGCTTTTGAGATATACTTCAGAGATCAAATTACTATCTTCCACAGGGAAAATTAATTTCAAAAGAATAAATCCTTTCATTGCAAATAATTTGCTTTTATATATTTTTACTGGCACTTTTCAAATTCTAAGTGGTTCTGCTTTAGTTTCCATGACTATAACGAAAGTACTATCAGTGGGATGGCTAATTAAATACAGAACTTTACATCTAACTGTTCTGAAGGTGGAGTATCCCAAGATAAGGACAGCAGAGGGCTCTTTACCTAGTTCATGGACAGTGTTGCTTGTGATCACCCAATAGGTGTAGGTGCAGAGTTACTCTTAAGCCTCTTCATAACACTATCCCTTTCCTGAGGGTTCATTCCTTAGAACCAATTATGTCCCAAAGGCCTCAACTTTTCACACTTTAGCTATTAAGTTAGGTTTTTGACATAAATTAGAGAGGTGTAGGGCAACACAAAGTTTAGCATGTAAATTAAAATACATAAATTATATTAGATCCTTCCAAAGAGTGTTCCAGAAATAGGCAAAACTAATCAACTGTCACAGGACTCATGATAGTCTGTATTTCAGTTGGACAATAGTAAGTGGCAAAAGCCACAAAGTAGTGTCTCCAGCATTGCCATCATTGACTTACTATGCTGACTTTTCTAAGTTCATTTGTGAATATGTATTGTGTCACATATTCATATTTTCATATATTTTTCTGTATTTGTGCTTACATGAATATAACATTTATTTAAACTGTCTTTCCAAAAGTCTGGACAGCATTTAAAGGCAATTCAGAAATAAAAATGTTTGGTCAGAGTGACATACAGCTTTAATCCAGCACTCAGGAGGTTGAGCCAGGAAGACCTCTGTGAGAGTGTAGTCTACATAGTGAATCTAGGCCAATTGGGGCTATAGGGAAAACTATGGAAAAAATACATGAAACCAAACATAAAACAATCAGTGATGCAGTAGGAAAGTGCTGGAAGAATATTCCACACAATTCTTCATGACCTCGACCCTCATGTCAGAACAAATGAATAATATAAAAGCAATGAACTAATGTTTGGTTAAGATCTAGAATTCTCCTAGAGCTAATTGGAGTCTACTGAATCTTGTCTGATAATATAACAAATCTTAGTTTATCAAGTCTGTTTCTCATTTACAGCAGCCAGGCTTAGGGATATACACAGGTACTCCCAGCTCTCAGGAAGTGGATGCAGTCACAGTTCAAGATCATCCTCAGCTACAGTGCACGTTTGAAGACATCTAGGAATACACATGACCATGATTCAAACTGAAAACAAAACAAAATAAAACAAAAAGTTATCACAAATGATAGTTCCTTGGACTAAAAGAGAGACTGAATGTTTAATCCATTAACTATGGTTAACACATATATTTAGATTCTGTGGTTTAATTGGACAGTAGAATATTCCTATCAATATTTTTTAATTTTTTTTTCAATTTTATCTTGTTAGAATACATCTACTTTTTTACCTTAACAACATTTTCTTCTCTTTCTATGTTTTGTTTTGTTTTGTTTTGAGACAGGGTCTCCCTTTAGCCCCAACTGACCTGGAACCCACTATGTAGACCAGGGTGGTCCCTGAACTCACAGAGATCTGCCTGCCTCTGTATCCAAAGTGCTGAGATTAAAGGTGTGCACCACCATGCCCAACGTCTATGAATTTCTTTAAGTCAGCATCTTCAACAAGTGCTGCAGGGAAAACTGGATCTCCATCTGCAGAAGAATGAGATTAGATTCTTATCTTTCACCTTTCAAAAAAGTCAAGTCTGAATCAAAACTTCAATGTGAAACCTGAAACTCTGAACTTGTTAGAAGAAAATATAGGCAGCACCCTACACGATTTGGGGTTAGAAAAGGACTTTCTATGTCCTAAATCATCAGTTGTGCAGGAATTAAGGTCAACAGTCAACAAGTGGGACCTGTTTAAACTGAAAACCTTCTGTACATCAAAAGAAACAATTAAGAAAGTGAAAAGAAAACCCACAGAGTCAAAGAAAATCCTCACCAGCCAGACATCCAACTGAGGATTAATATCCAGAATGTACAAAGAACTCAAAGAACAAAGAAACAAACAATACAAATGATACAATAAAAGTTGGTCTAAGGATCTAAACAGAACTTTCTCAAACAAAAAATAAGAATGGCTAAGAAGCACCTTAAAAAATGTTAAACATCCTTGATAAGAAAAATGCAAGCTGGGCGTGGTGGTACACCCCTTTATTCCTAGCACTAGGGAGGCAGAGGCAGGTAGATCTTTGTGATTTCAAGGCCAGCCTGGTCTACAGAGTGAGTTTCAGGACAGCTGGGACTACAAGGAGACCCTGTCTGGAAAAAAAAATGCAAATCAAAATCACTTTAAGATTTCATCTTACCCCATTCAGATTGGTTAAGATCAAAGGAAAAAAAAATAACCCCAGATCCTGGGAAGGATATGGACTCAAAGGAATGCTCATTCATTGAGGTGGGATTGAAATTCATGCATTCATTATGGAATGCAGGGTGGAGAACTCTTTAAAAAAGTGAATTATATTAATCTTTGTGATCTCATCTTAAAAAAGATTGTACTTAAAATAGCCACAGATACACTCTCCTGTATTCCTACAAATCTAAATAAAAACATGTGATCTCTGAGTGAAGAGGAAGAAGAGACCAAGAAAAATACAAGTAAAGGCCAAAGTAAATAAAAGAAAGTAAAGATAGATAAACTCCAAAAATGCTGAGCATTAAGTTTAGGAATTGAAACACTACATCTCACCTTAGAATGCTGCATGAAGTATCGAACAGAGCAAGTGAGTGAGCGAGAGAGAGGGAGAGAGAGAGAAAGAGGTGTGCGGAACCTCTCCACCTCTCTGAGGCCATAAAGCAGAGAGGAGGATGCTCTCTAGAAGCAAACAAACTGCAAAAACAAAATTTTAGAGACCAGATCTGGTTGAGGTTCCTGAAGCAGATGTTCCAAATCAGCTTTACAGCTGCTGGTTCTCTTTTCCTCCTAAACCAGTGCAAAAGAAAGTGGCCTTCAGGTCACATTAACTGTCACTAAATGACTTCGGCAGAGAAAAGCAGAAAATATGGCACTACAACCTCTCCCAGACCCCAGGGACCTGACTTGAACCATTGAGTAGACAGGTGAGGAACCTGAGAACTAGAAATCTGAGCAGGACCTGAAAGAGACTTATGCACAACAATATATTCAGACAATAACTGTGGGTCACTGGTGGAAAACAGGCACAGCATCAAAGCTCTGACATGAGAGCACCTAGAAGCATAGGCACCCACTAGGCCAGGAGCTTAGGACGTTGAAAACTGCATGTGAATAGCACAGTCACCCGTCACACCAGAAAATAGGCTGCAGCAGTCTGTAGGAGAGAGTGGGCCAATGTATGTAGTGTGTCAACCAATGTGAAGACTGGGAAAGTCCTCTGAATGAGTAAGAATCTTGCAGTGCAGGAGATTAATCAAGGCTTTGTCACTGTACTGAGATTTACATTAAGACTAGAAGCTATTTTCACACCTGCAGAGCCACTGAAAAAAGATAAGGCGGTGAGAGGATGTAATTCACATGAAAGATATTGAATGATAATAAACTATATTAAATTTTTTCTTAATTTTTGCTTTCACATTTCAGTCATTTAGTTTTGATTAAATTGCCTTTTTTTTTTTAGAGTTGCATCTTTGTAGTGCCTAGGTGACAGCAACTTCTCTATTTCCTCTCATTGGTTTAATTCATGCATTCTCTTTTCCATGTCTTCTTTCCCACATTTACCCCTATTTACCCCCTTTCCCATTTCCATCTTTCCTTACTTATTACTTATTAATATCCTTTACTTTGATTGTCTTTAAATTACACTTATAATAGTATCCTATTTCCAAAGTTCAGCAATAACTGTGCTTCAAGTGGAGATAACAACTATCTAAAGGAAATTCCATAAATAAAGTCTATATATTTTTCTATGTAACCCATGTAGCTTTTTAAAAACAGATCGAATTCTAGGAAACAACAATTCTTAATAAATATGAAATAATCATAGTAATTTCTTGTAACTTACCAGTACCTGGTAGAATAAAACTAGCAATTGATAAAAAGAAAAATAAGAGAAACTTCAAATACATGGAAATCAAACAATGCAATCTTTAAAGAACTCATTAAAGAAATCAGGAAATATATTTAAAAATTATTCAAATAAAATGAAAATGAAAGCAGCACTTATCAGAACTATCGAATACAAGGAATGTAATTCTAAGTCAAAAACTTACAGCTTTGAATGGTCCATTAAAAAAACAGAGAGGCTAGGGGCTGGAGAGATGGCCTAGCGGTTGAGAGCGCTGACCGCTCTTACAGAGGACCGGGGTTCGATCCCCAGCACCCACATGGCGGCTGAGACCCGTCTGAGACTCCAATTCCAGGAGAACTCCAGTTCCAGGGGAATCCGACACCCTCTTCTGACCTCCGCGGCACTGCACGACACGGGTGCACAAACCTACATGCAGACAGTACACTCATACACATACAAAAAAAAAAAAAAAAAAAAAAAAAAAAAAAAAAAAAAAAAAAAACAGAGAGGCTTATAATAAATAAAAATATCATTCCTCAAGGTCATAAAAAAGTAAAAGCCCATCAAACCCATAAGCTGCAGGTGTAAAGAAATTATAAAGGTCAAGATAAAATTAGTTAACTAGAGGCTAAAAGCATAATATATAGAATCAAGGAAATAAGGAATTGGTTCTTTGAAAAATTAAGATCAACAAAGTCCTAGCAAAATATTAAAAAGAGAGTGAGAATACCAAATCAATAAAATTTAAGAAGGAAAAGGGTATTTATTGTTAGGTTTTAAAAGGAGCGAACCCCCAGATACAAAAGACACAGGAGGCTTAAGTTACTCCAGGAACATGATTTACTTCCATGTGGGACAAGAGCAGGAGCAGGGCAGGGGCAGGGTGGGGACTGGGCCACCCATTTATAGCCAGGGGGCGGGGCCTCGGGTACAGAGAAAGAGGTCAGAAGATCGACAGCCTCTGGAGGAAGTTGGTACTTGTGTGTCCCTTGGGCTTCTGGGAAGCCCAGACCTAACATTCACAACATATACAAATAAAATCCAAGTAATCTTTAGGGAGTATTCTGAAGACATTTTTCCACAATATTGGAAATCTATAAGAAATAAATTCTTAAATGCATGTGATCAGCCAAAATGAAATCCAGAAGATATAAAGAAATAAGGAGTTTGAAACCGAGAACGGGATGCATTCACCCATGAGTCCTACCATACCTTCTCGGCAGGGCTGACAGACATGCTTTTCAATCTCTTCTATAAAGTGAAAAGGGAAGAAACATTATGAAATGCGTTCTATGAAGCCAATATTTCCCAGATACCAGAACTAGATAGGAACAAAATGAGAAAACTGTAGTTAAATGTCCTCGATAAATATAAATAAATACTTGCACACGGAATTGAAAAACACATTACATTTATACAACACAGCCAAGCTGGGTTCATTCTGCCTATTCTTTAATATATGCAGATCAATAAATATAATTTCTTCACTCTGTAAGGACAAAAATCACATGAACACCTCAAAAGAGTCAGAATAGACCTTTGATAGTGCTTATTCTATTTTCATGACAAAAACATTCACTAAAATTAGTAATAAAAGGAATATTTCCAACATCATAAAGGCTATGAAGAATAAACCTACAGCCAACATTCCACTGAACTGGAAAATGCTGAACGGGTCCCCTCTAAAGTCTGGAAGGATCCAACCTTCTTTTCTCTTATAAAATACAGAGTTTGAAATCTTAGAATAGTATAAATCCAGGCAAAGAAATAAAAAAAAGTTATACACAGGAAAAGAATCAATCTTAAATTTACAATTTGCAGATGACATGATCCTATACTAAAAAGACCCTATAGTATCTTGCAGAAAACTCTGAGATCTGATGAATGCTTCCAGTGATCATCAGAATGTAAAATCAATATACAAAATCAGTACTTTTCTTTTACCAATAATAAACTTTTCAGGAAAGGAAAAAAAAAAAAAAAAGAAAAACCTCATTTATAGTAGAGCCATAAAAGTGTGCTTAGGAACAATGGAACTTCATACATTGAAGAAGGAAACTGATAGCATTGGAAGATGGAGAGGCTTCCCCTTTCCCAATTCTGAAAGTGTTTGTTTTATAAAAATAAAAATATTGCCAGGCATTGTGTTGGGTGCCTTTAATCTCAGCACTTGGGTGGCAGAGGCAGATGGAGCTCTGTGAGTTCAAGGACAGCCTGGTGTACATTGAAGTTCCACACAAGCTGGGGTTACAGGGAGACTTTGTCTCAAACAAACAAACAAACAAGCAAGCAAACAAACAATCAAACGAAGAGCCACAAAATTAAAAATATAGATGCAGGGTATTTTCATTCAAACTCCAGTGCTAGTCTCATAGAACTAGGAAAAAAACCCTGAAGTTCATATGGATATATAAAACACTCTTTATTGGTACAGCAATTTAGAGCAAAAAGAGCAATGTTGGAGATAGCATAATACTGTTGTTAAACTATAGTAATAAAAACACCAAAATGGTAATTTTGCTAATGAAATAGATCAGGGATAAACCCATACAGCTGCAGGTACATAATCTTTAATGAAATTATCACAAACATACATTAGCCTGTTCAATAAATGGTTTTAGGATAAGGCAGATCCACATGTAGAAGAATGTAACTAAGTCCCTGTCCCTCATCCTGCACAAAAATTAGTTCAAATGTATCAAATAACATAATGTAAAACCTATAACTTTGAAGCTGTTAGAGAGCAATATATAGAAAACACCCATCAGAATTACATCTGACTTTTCATGGCATATGATGAAAGCCAAAAGAATGTGGAAAAAAGTATTTCCACTCCTAAATGACTATAGATGCCAACCCAGATTAATATACCCAACAAAAATGTCAATTATAATTGAAGGAGAAAGGAAAATCTTTCATGACATAAACAAGAATTCATGTCCAGAAAACCAACCCTTCAGAAAATACTTGAAGTAATTCAAAAGTCAGAGGAAAGGAACAACTATCCCCAAACACCTAGAGAGAGTAATTGATAACAGTATAACTGCAGAAAAACAAACCTAGGCCAAGAATAAAAACATAAAATAAGGTGAAAGGAAGCAACACAGATCTCTCAATTATAACCTTAAATATTAATGGTTTAAACACCTCAATCAAAAGACGTAGACTGGGAGAATTGATTAGTTAACATAATCCATCTACATGCCATCTACAAGAGACACATCTCACCCTCAAGGATAGGCACCAACCTAAGATGAAAGGATAGGAAAAATATTGTAAGCAAATGGTACCAAAAAGAAAGCAGGAGTTGCTTTTCTAATATCAGACAAAATAGACCTCAAAGTAAAACTAACCAGAAGAGATAAAGAGGACCATTACATCTTCATCAAAAGAACAATTAACCATGAAGAGTTCACAATCAGGAATATATACACACCAAACCCTGGTGCACTGAACTTTGTAAGCACAGTAATTCTCTAGGCCTTCAAGGCACAGATTAATCCCAGCACAATAATAGCAGAGGACTTCACTACCACACTAGGCCCTTGGACAGTTCAACAGGACAATGAATAGACAGAGAGACATCTGAACTGAACAATACAATGCACCAAATGGACCTCACAGACATCTACTAAATATTCCACCCAAACTCCAGAGAACATACTTTCTACTCAGCACCCCAGTGAACCTTCTCCAAAATCAACCACATACTGAGACACAGAAAAAAAAAAAAAACTCAACAAGTAGAAAAGATTGGAAATAATTTAATACATTCTATCAGACCACAGTACAAAAATGCTCAATATCAACACCAGAATAAGCCCTACTATCTAAAAGAACACACAGAGACGAAACAACATACTCCTAAATAATGAATGGGTCAAGGAAGAAATGACGAAAGAAAAGCATTCCTTGAAATAAATGAAAATGACAATACAACACAACAAAGCATATGGGATACTTTAAAAGCAGTCTTAAGAAGGAAATTTATAGCCTTGTGTGCCTACATTAAAAAAAATTAAAACAAAAAGAGCACAAATAAATGATCTAATGCTGCAGCTAAAACCACTTAAGAGACAAAAACAAATGAACCTTAAATCCAACAGACAAGAAGAAATAACAAAAATAAGAACAAAAATAAATGAAATAGAAACAAAGGAAACAATACAAAGAATCAATGAATCAAAAATTTGGTTCTTTGAAAGGATTGGCCTCTAACCCAGTTAACCAAAAGAAAGATAGAGCAACTCCAGATCAATAGTATTCACGATGAATGGGGAAACATCACAATACACAATGAAAAGATCCAGACAGTCATAAGGGAATACTTCAAAAACCTATACTCTACTAAATTTGAAAACCTAAGAAAAATGGATGCATATATGAAATCTTGGAAATAAACAAAGCTTAACCAAGAAGATATTGGCAGTTTAAACAGACCCTTAATATTTGAGGAAATTGAAAATGTAATAAAAACTTCCCAACTATAAAAAGCCCAGGAACAGATGGTACCACAGCAGAATTCTATAGAACATTTAAAGAGGACTTAGAACAATTACTACTCAAACTGTTCAGAAGGATACAAAGGGAAATCTCCCAAATTCCTTCTATGAAGCCAACATCACTCTAATACCAAAGCCAGATAAAGATATAACCAAAAAAGAAAACTGTTAGGCTGGAGAGATGGCCTAGTGGTTAAGAATACCAACTGCTCTTGCAGAAGATCCCCAGTACCCACATGGCGGCTGAGAACCGTCTTTAACTCCAGTTCCAGGGGACTCTGACTCTCTCTTCTGACCTCTGCAGCATTGCACGACACGGGTGCACAAACTTGCATGCAAACAGTACATTCATACACATAAAAACAAATAAATAAAATTTAAAAAAGAAAACTATAGACCCATCACATTAATGAACATAGATGCAAAACTTCTCAACAAAATACTTGCAAATCACATACAGACCCACACCAAAAAGATCCACCTGTGCCCCTTTTCTAAGCCTAGGGAACAATCTGTGGAAGAGGGGGCGTGGTAGAATGTAAAGGCTGCAATTGGGGTGAACGGTGAAACTACAGCAATGTAGTCTGGACACTCATTTGATCAACTTGATTGAACAAACAACCTGTCACCCCCCACTGAATGGTGGGACTGTGGGGGTTTGGGCACAACAGTCTGTAGATTGGTTTTGCACGAAGGATGCTTATACTCATGGATTATCACTTATAGCTAAAAAATGAAAAAAAAAATCCTGAAAGAAATGCAGGACAGTTATGGCAGAATACATGATCTGGGATGGGGTGGGGGTCGGGGGGGAAGGGAAAGGGAAATATGCCTGATCTGAATTGGAAAATGATGTACGAAATGCACAAACCATCAATAAAAATTAAATTAAAAAAATAAAAATAAAAAAAAATAAAAAAAAAAAAAGATCATCCATCTGGACCAAGTTGGATTCATCCCAGAGATGCAGGGATGGTTCAACATACATAAATCAATAAATATCATAAAACACATAAATGGGCTGACAGACAAAATCCACATGATCATCTCAATTGATGCAGAAAAAGCCTTATACAAAATCCAGCATCCCTTCATGCTTAAAGTCCTAGAGGGAATTGAATCAGAGGGATCATTTCTCAATGTAATCAACTCCATATACAACAAACCCATAGCCAACATCATCCTCAATGGAAAAAAAAAATTAGAAGCATTCCCCTTAAAGGCAGGAGCCAGTTAAGGCTGTCCCCTATGGCCACACCTCTTCAATAAAGTGTTTGAAATGCTTGCTAGGGCAATAAGGACAGAACGGTAAATTCAAGGAGTACTAATTGGAAAAGAGGAAGTCAAGCTATCCCTTTTTAGAGAAAATATGATGGTTTACCTAAGGGATGCAAAAAAATTCCTCCAGAAATCTCCTAGAAATGATTAAGAGTTTCGGTAAAGTGGCAGGATATAAAATTAACCTAGAAAATTCAGTAACCTTTCTTCACACCAACAATATGCCATTGAAGAAGGAATATAAGGAGACCTCTCAACTCACAATAGCCTCAAAAATAACAAAATACCTTGGGAAAAACATAACCAAAATTTTAAACCCCTTTAGAAAATTGAAGAAGACATCAGAAGATGGAAAGACCTCCCAGGGTCATGGATTGGAAAAATTAATATAGTAAAAATGTCCATTCAACCCAAGTTAATATACAGCTTTAATGCAATCCCAATTAAAATCCCTAATTTTCTTCACGGACTTGGGAAAAATATCCTTAAATTCATATGGAAAAACAAAAGATCCCGAATAGCCAACCAACCTGTAGTGAAGAAAGCAGTACAGTGTGGATCAGTACAAAATACTTCAAATATCGCATACAGACTCACACCAAGAAGATCATCCATCATGACCAAGTTGGATTCATACCAGAGATGCAGTTCAACATACGAAAATCAATAAATATCATCAAGCATATAAATGGACTGAAAGACAAAAACCACATTATCATCTCAATTTATGCGGAAAAAGCCTTTGACAAAATCCAGCATCCCTTCATGCTTAAAGTCCTAGAGGGAATTGGATTGGAGGGATCATTCCTCAAAGTCATCAAAGCCATATACAGGAAACCCACAGCCAATATCATCCTAAATGGGGAAACGACAGAAGCATTCCCTTTAAAGGTAGGAACTCAGCAAGGCTGTCCCCCTGTCACCACTCCTCTTTAATACAGTGCTTGAAACACTTGGTAGGGCAATAAGGCAGGAAAAGGAAATTAAAGGAGTACTAATTAGAAAAGAGGAAGTCAAGCTATCCCTTTTTACTGATGATATGATTGTTTACTTAAGGGATGCTAAAAACTCCACCAGAAAACTCCTAGAAATGATTAAGAGCTTCAGTAAAGTGGCAGGATACAAAATTAACATAGAAAAATCAGTAGCCTTTCTTTACACTAATAACAAGCAACTGAAGAAAGAATTCAAAGAGATCTTCCTACTCACAATAGCCTCAAAAACAATAAAATACCTAGGAACAAACCTAACCAAAGACACCAAAGATCTCTACAACAAAAATTTTAAAGCCTTGAAGAAAGAAATTGAAGAATACATCAAAAGATGGGAAAACCTCCCATGCTCATGGATTGGGAAAATTAACATAGTAAAAATGTCTATTCTACCCAAACTCCTGTACAGATTTAATGCAATCCTAATTAAAATCCCCAAGAGTTTCTTCACAGGCTTGGAAAAGAAAGTCCTTAATTTCATTTGGAAAAAACAAACGACCCTTAATAGCCAAAACAACCCTGAGTGAAAAGAGCTACACAGGGGGGATCTCTTTACTAGACTTCAAACTATACTACAGGACTATAGTCATAAAAACAGCTTGGTACTGTCACAAAAACAGACCTGTTGACCAATGCAACAAAACCGAAGATCCAAACTTGAGCACATATAATTTCAGCCATCTCATATTTGACAAGGGGGCCAAGAAGACACAATGGAGAAAAGACAGCATCTTCATCAAGTGATGTTGGCAAAACTGGACTATCACTTGTAGAAGAATGAAAGTAAACCCCTACCTCTCACCTTCTGCAAAAGTCAACTCCAGGTAGATTAAAGACCTCAACATGAAATCTCAAACTCTGAAGGCAATAGAAGAAAAAGTCAGCAGCAGACTAAAAGACAAAATGTAGGAAAAGACTTCCTAAATCAGACAGCAGCTGCACAAGAATTAGGTCGACAGTTGACAAATGGGACCTCATTAAACTCAAAAGTTTCTGTACATCAAAAGAAACAATCAAGGAAGTGAAGAGAAGTCCCACAGAGTGGGAGGAAACCTTCCCCTCAGAAACATCTGACAAAACATTGATTTCCAGAACATTTAAGCTACTCAAAAAATAGAGAAGACAGAAAACAAGTGACCCATTCAATAGATGGAGCAAAGAACTCAACAGAGACTTCACCAGTGAGGAATTAGAGATGGCTGAGAAACATCTTAAGAAGTGTTCAACATCATTAATCATGAAGCAAAGGCAAATCAAAACCACTTTAAGATATCATCTTATTCCAATAAGACTGGCTAGGATCAAGAAAACAAATGATACCAAGTGCTGGAGAGGTTGTGGGGAAAGAGGAACTCATCCACTGCTGGTGGGAATTTAAACTACTATAGCCACTATGAAAAGCAGTGTGGAGAACCCTTGGAAGACTTGGAATGAAATTGCCACCTGACCCAGCCATACCACTCCTGGGCCTGTTCCCTCATGACTCATCTTACCACAGAGATACATGCACAGCCATATTTATTGCAGCTGTCTTCACAATAGCAAGCAGCTGGAACCAACCCAAGTGCCCCTCAACTGACTAGTGGATAGAGAAAATTTGGTACATCTACACAATGGATTTCTATGCAGAGGTAAAGAAAGATGACATCATGAGCTTTGCAGGTAAATGGCTGGAGCTAGAAGATATCATGCTGAGTGAAGTAACACAGTCCCAGAAAAACAAACGACAAATGGTATCCCTCATTTGTGGATGCTAGCACCAATTACTAGGGAAATATGCCTGATCTGAATTGGAAAATGATGTACGAAATGCACAAACCATCAATAAAAATTAAATTAAAAAAATAAAAATAAAAAAAAATAAAAAAAAAAAAAAGATCATCCATCTGGACCAAGTTGGATTCATCCCAGAGATGCAGGGATGGTTCAACATACATAAATCAATAAATATCATAAAACACATAAATGGGCTGACAGACAAAATCCACATGATCATCTCAATTGATGCAGAAAAAGCCTTATACAAAATCCAGCATCCCTTCATGCTTAAAGTCCTAGAGGGAATTGAATCAGAGGGATCATTTCTCAATGTAATCAACTCCATATACAACAAACCCATAGCCAACATCATCCTCAATGGAAAAAAAAAATTAGAAGCATTCCCCTTAAAGGCAGGAGCCAGTTAAGGCTGTCCCCTATGGCCACACCTCTTCAATAAAGTGTTTGAAATGCTTGCTAGGGCAATAAGGACAGAACGGTAAATTCATGGAGTACTAATTGGAAAAGAGGAAGTCAAGCTATCCCTTTTTAGAGAAAATATGATGGTTTACCTAAGGGATGCAAAAAAATTCCTCCAGAAATCTCCTAGAAATGATTAAGAGTTTCGGTAAAGTGGCAGGATATAAAATTAACCTAGAAAATTCAGTAACCTTTCTTCACACCAACAATATGCCATTGAAGAAGGAATATAAGGAGACCTCTCAACTCACAATAGCCTCAAAAATAACAAAATACCTTGGGAAAAACATAACCAAAATTTTAAACCCCTTTAGAAAATTGAAGAAGACATCAGAAGATGGAAAGACCTCCCAGGGTCATGGATTGGAAAAATTAATATAGTAAAAATGTCCATTCAACCCAAGTTAATATACAGCTTTAATGCAATCCCAATTAAAATCCCTAATTTTCTTCACGGACTTGGGAAAAATATCCTTAAATTCATATGGAAAAACAAAAGATCCCGAATAGCCAACCAACCTGTAGTGAAGAAAGCAGTACAGTGTGGATCAGTACAAAATACTTCAAATATCGCATACAGACTCACACCAAGAAGATCATCCATCATGACCAAGTTGGATTCATACCAGAGATGCAGTTCAACATACGAAAATCAATAAATATCATCAAGCATATAAATGGACTGAAAGACAAAAACCACATTATCATCTCAATTTATGCGGAAAAAGCCTTTGACAAAATCCAGCATCCCTTCATGCTTAAAGTCCTAGAGGGAATTGGATTGGAGGGATCATTCCTCAAAGTCATCAAAGCCATATACAGGAAACCCACAGCCAATATCATCCTAAATGGGGAAACGACAGAAGCATTCCCTTTAAAGGTAGGAACTCAGCAAGGCTGTCCCCCTGTCACCACTCCTCTTTAATACAGTGCTTGAAACACTTGGTAGGGCAATAAGGCAGGAAAAGGAAATTAAAGGAGTACTAATTAGAAAAGAGGAAGTCAAGCTATCCCTTTTTACTGATGATATGATTGTTTACTTAAGGGATGCTAAAAACTCCACCAGAAAACTCCTAGAAATGATTAAGAGCTTCAGTAAAGTGGCAGGATACAAAATTAACATAGAAAAATCAGTAGCCTTTCTTTACACTAATAACAAGCAACTGAAGAAAGAATTCAAAGAGATCTTCCTACTCACAATAGCCTCAAAAACAATAAAATACCTAGGAACAAACCTAACCAAAGACACCAAAGATCTCTACAACAAAAATTTTAAAGCCTTGAAGAAAGAAATTGAAGAATACATCAAAAGATGGGAAAACCTCCCATGCTCATGGATTGGGAAAATTAACATAGTAAAAATGTCTATTCTACCCAAACTCCTGTACAGATTTAATGCAATCCTAATTAAAATCCCCAAGAGTTTCTTCACAGGCTTGGAAAAGAAAGTCCTTAATTTCATTTGGAAAAAACAAACGACCCTTAATAGCCAAAACAACCCTGAGTGAAAAGAGCTACACAGGGGGGATCTCTTTACTAGACTTCAAACTATACTACAGGACTATAGTCATAAAAACAGCTTGGTACTGTCACAAAAACAGACCTGTTGACCAATGCAACAAAACCGAAGATCCAAACTTGAGCACATATAATTTCAGCCATCTCATATTTGACAAGGGGGCCAAGAAGACACAATGGAGAAAAGACAGCATCTTCATCAAGTGATGTTGGCAAAACTGGACTATCACTTGTAGAAGAATGAAAGTAAACCCCTACCTCTCACCTTCTGCAAAAGTCAACTCCAGGTAGATTAAAGACCTCAACATGAAATCTCAAACTCTGAAGGCAATAGAAGAAAAAGTCAGCAGCAGACTAAAAGACAAAATGTAGGAAAAGACTTCCTAAATCAGACAGCAGCTGCACAAGAATTAGGTCGACAGTTGACAAATGGGACCTCATTAAACTCAAAAGTTTCTGTACATCAAAAGAAACAATCAAGGAAGTGAAGAGAAGTCCCACAGAGTGGGAGGAAACCTTCCCCTCAGAAACATCTGACAAAACATTGATTTCCAGAACATTTAAGCTACTCAAAAAATAGAGAAGACAGAAAACAAGTGACCCATTCAATAGATGGAGCAAAGAACTCAACAGAGACTTCACCAGTGAGGAATTAGAGATGGCTGAGAAACATCTTAAGAAGTGTTCAACATCATTAATCATGAAGCAAAGGCAAATCAAAACCACTTTAAGATATCATCTTATTCCAATAAGACTGGCTAGGATCAAGAAAACAAATGATACCAAGTGCTGGAGAGGTTGTGGGGAAAGAGGAACTCATCCACTGCTGGTGGGAATTTAAACTACTATAGCCACTATGAAAAGCAGTGTGGAGAACCCTTGGAAGACTTGGAATGAAATTGCCACCTGACCCAGCCATACCACTCCTGGGCCTGTTCCCTCATGACTCATCTTACCACAGAGATACATGCACAGCCATATTTATTGCAGCTGTCTTCACAATAGCAAGCAGCTGGAACCAACCCAAGTGCCCCTCAACTGACTAGTGGATAGAGAAAATTTGGTACATCTACACAATGGATTTCTATGCAGAGGTAAAGAAAGATGACATCATGAGCTTTGCAGGTAAATGGCTGGAGCTAGAAGATATCATGCTGAGTGAAGTAACACAGTCCCAGAAAAACAAACGACAAATGGTATCCCTCATTTGTGGATGCTAGCACCAATTACTTAAGTGTANTCCTAGCACTCAGAAGGCAGAGGCAGGTGGATTGCTGTGAGATGGAAGCCAGCCTGGGATCGGCTACATAGAGAATTCCAGGCCAGCTGAGTTACATAGTGAGACCCTGGCTTGAAATATATTTTTAATTAATAACATTTATGTATACAAATAATCCACACACACCCCCAAAAGATACAATGTAAAAAATTCTTCTTTAGAATGGCAATAAATAAAATGTTAAGTTACAGGACTATAAGAACATAAAGCATACACTGTTCAAAAACCCATGTTAAAATTACAGCTAGGCCCAGTGGCAGAGGTCCATGATCCCAGTTACACAGGAAGCTGAGGCAGAAGGATTGAAAGTTCCAGGCCTACCTGTGCTACTGAGGGACTGTCTTAAAGAATGAAACAGATTGGGACATAGCTTAGTGGTAGCAGGCATGAGGTTCAAAGTTTAATCTCATTGTGTGAGCAATGTCAATGTGTGTGTGTGTGTGTGTGTGAGAGAGAGAGAGAGAGAGAGAGAGAGAGAGAGAGAGAGAAAGAGAGAGAGTATGTAGGCATATTTTAGAGTAATATAAATTTTTTTAATTTTATTTATTTCTTTATGTGTATGAATGTACTATCTGCATGCAGGTTTGTGCACCCAAGTCATGCAATGCCACGGAGGTCAGAAGAGGGTGTCGGATTCCCCTGGAACTGGAGTTCTCCTGGAATTGGAGCCTCAGACGGTTCTTGGCCTAGATAAAGAGGAATATAACATTAACATTGCTCAGTTTGCCTTACAACTATTTACTTCATGCTAGCAACCACAAATGAGGGATTCATTTCCTCATCATTAAACAGGTGTTCTTTGATATATTGCCTAGATCCAACTAATGCCATTTTTTTCATCTTTTCTTATTTGTATATTTGAAATTATTTTATTTTTATTATAAAAAAAAAGACAAACATCCCCTCTTTGGCTCATGGTTGCCGGTCTGCTACCAGTCTGACCTCCATGCCAGCTTAAGGCACTGCATTTCCTTCTCTCCTCCCCCCTTCTCCTCCTCCTCTGGGCAGATGCTAAGATTTAGAGCTTGCCTATGCTGGAGGTTTTTCTTTTTAAACACTAATAAAATTGCTTTAAAATTTCAAAAACAACAAAAAAAGAAAGAAAACACTTCAATATATAGGCATGGGCAAGACTTTCTGACAAAGTTTCTAGCATCACAGGGAATAACCCTAAAACTAACAAAAATGATTGCATGAAATTAAAAAGCTTCTACACTGCAAAGAAGCACTAAGCAGAGTAAAGATGCAACCTGCATAATGTGAGAGAATTTTTGCCAATTATATAATTACCAGGGGATTAATATCTACAATCTCTAAAGAGCTCCAAAAATTAAATTCCAAAACAAACCCAAAATATCAAATTAATTAATGAGCAAAGTAATTGAACGGACAGTTCTGAAATGAAAAAAAAAAAAAAAGAATGGTCATTAAATATTTGGAAATATGTTCAACATCCTTATTCATCAGGGAAATGAAAATTAAATTGCTTTGAGCTTTCATTTTATTCCATTCAGAAGGTCTATCATCAAAAAAAGAACAAGTGCCAAGGAAGGTCTGGGAAATGGTACTCTTTTTTTTTTTCTTTATCCATATTTTTGTGAAATAAATTTTGATCATGTTTATATTCCCCTACCCATAATAGCTTCACTGCCCCCACTGGATTTCATGAATTCTTTCATATAAGGCTTATCAAGACATATCTGTGTCCCCAACTAGTCCTCTGTGGGAGTCCATCCACTAGACCCTAATGAACTGTTATGACTCCCTTAAAGACAACCAATTCTCCCATTACCAGGAGTCATTGGTTTCCAATAGTTCTTCAGTCAAGGTTGGGTCTTCTACTAGGCTAGGTTTTTGTCTGATTTGAGCTTGCACAGGACTTGTGCATGTTTTCATCATTGCTGTGAGTTGGAAATGGAACTCTTAAGCCCTGTTATTTGGAATGCAAACTGGATCAGCCACTACAGAGTTCAGTAAGGAGGATCCTCAAAGAAAAACATAACAAGCTTGTAATGAAGCTATATCATTCCTAGGTATACACTCAAAAGGAATTCAAATTAATAACTTCTAAAGATAATTGTACATCTATGTTTATTGATGCACTATTTACAATATTCAAGGTATATACCCAGCAGATGAATGGATAGAAACATGGGATATGCAATGGGATTTTTTTTTAACAATGAAGAAGTGCGAAGTTATATCTTTTGCTGGAAAAGGGATGGCAGTGAAGATTATCATGTTAAATACCACATGCTAGACACAGAAAGACTGTCTCATGCTTTCTCTGACATGTAAGCCTCAGATTTAAATATATAAATATAAATTTAAGTATGTGCTTATATAAAGGTGAGATATTTGGGGGAGGGAATCAGACCAGTAAGATCTATTAAGCATAGAAAAGGGGAGAAATGGGGAGCTGAATAAGAACAACATAAAATGATACATATGGAAAAATATCTCTTAATGAAACCCATTGTTTTGTACAATAACTGTAAAATTACTGATAAAATTTCCTCTATTTTGAAATTTTCATTATAGCTTATTTAATTTTTAAAGATTTATTTCTTTTTATGTGAATGAATGACTGTGCTCATGAACTATGTGACCATGTGGATGCCTGGTGCCCCTCAAGCCAGAATAGGGTATTAGATGTCTTAGAACTAGAATTATGAAGGGTCATGAGTCTATTTATGGGTGCTTCAAACTGAACCTAGGTCCTCTGCTCAGCAGCAAGTGTTCTTAGTCACTGTGTCATTTATACAGCTTTTACATTTGGAGGATCTTTTTGAGACAAGGTCTTGGTGTAGTCACAACTGTCCTGGAACTCACTATGTAGATCAGTCTAGCCTCAATGTTATTGACATCTTCCTGCCTCTGCCTCCTAAGTGCTGGTATTAAAGATGTGTTACACTATGTTTGGCTCTGTGTGTGTGTGTGTGTCTCTGTGTGTGTGTCTGTGTGTGTGTGTGTCTGTGTGTGTGTGTGTGTGTGTGTGTATGTGTGTGTAACTTGGTTCTCTACTTATATGATGGTGTCCTGAGGATGGAAGTTACTCAGGAGCCTTGGTGGTTACCATCTTCATTGCTGAGCCTTCTTGGAAGCCCCCTAACATTTTCTTTAAAAAGCAATATGATTGAAATGCTTAGCTGTAGATGATTAGTAGAGTGGAATTTATTTTAGTTTTCCATACCAGTTCAGATTCTTGGTCAAACCAACCAACCTTTGGCCTCATTAACTGGCACATTTTAACATAGCTATTAGATAAAACTATAATCATTTTATCTACCTCATGTGTTTTCTCAAACTTAGTCTTCTAGTTTATAATGAATAAACTTTATATAATTTTCATTATAACTGCTATAATTATACATTTTAATTATGTATTTATCTCTTGTTGGAATAGGAGGAGGTCAATGAATATTGGACACTTCTATTTGTACTTGTTGAATGATAATAAAAACAACTCATGCTTCATCAATAATAAAACAATATTCAATACTTGTATGAGTGACAAAACAAATAGACTCACTTGGCTTTTAGATTCCTGCTGTCTTGCCTTTAAATACCTATTTGAATATACAACTTTTGACATTTCTGGAATTTGGAATGAGTTTTCAGAATTCTTTATTATCATTCTACCAACCCACATAAATATATTCTTTTAGTTTAAACTATAAAGGCAAAACTGATTCCTACTGATAGTCTCTACATTTCTAACATCAACCTCTAAGGAGAAATTTCTCACACTCAGTACCATGGCAGTAGCATCTTCTGGTGGATGCTGACCTGATCCCTGCATAATGTGCAGAAGCATCTGAGCCACCTGCCCTCAGGGTACCAGTTGCTCAAGACTGTCTGCTGCTTGGCATCTACTAACTCTGTCACCCCTAAGCATTGATGGAGTCAACACATATGTCTTACATGGGTCATGTTAATCACTGCATCACGTCACACTTCTTTCTACCCTGATCCTCAAACACAAACCATTGTTTTGTTATGTAGGTGGAGCTGAGAAGTGTTGGTCAGGTGAGTTTCCTCTGAGCTGCATAGTGTCTGGCCAAATTCACCATCCCTGGATTGAAAAACTGTACTTTATTTGGGAAAATGTGATTATTTAATAGGCATGATGTAGGCTCCAGAGAATTTGTGATTACCGTGTTCTTTTGCCCCAAATGCCTGTATATGAAAAATTCTAAATAGTAAGATTATTATTCCCCTTTACCAATCCCAAATGACGCTCTGTTTGATACATCCCTTAAAAGGCTAAGCCATATCTCCAGGCAAGTAAGTGTCTAAGTGTCAGGATGTGGGAAAACAGCCAAGAGAATGAAGTCTCTTTTATTTCTTTCTCACATATTCTCTCTCTCTCTCTCTCTCTCTCTCTCTCTCTCTCTCTCTCACACACACACACATGCCATATATATATATATGTATAGATATAGATAATATATATCCCAAGCTGCCTGTGGGTGTGGAATACCTATAACAAACAAAGAAAGGAACATTAGGAGACAAAAGGAGATTTCCATTTTCAGAAATTATCACAATGTAAAAGTGCTTGAAATCACCATGGAAACCAATCTAGTCCAACTCAGAGAGAAGTGGATTTTTCCAAAGTGTCCTTAGAGACATCTTTTGTTTCTTTGAAATTGGAGTGAGATGGGTCATGTGTGCAGAGGAGTGGGGAATGATGGGTTTTCCTTCACGTCATTCAGTGATAAATGGCATCTGTTAAAATCTGATATATATATATATGAAGTATATATATATATATAGATGTGTCGTGTGTTGTGGATGTGGTGTGTGTGTGTGTCTGTATGTGCTTCCTCCTAAATAACTTCCTTATCCTAGCATGATTTGAATGATTTCCAGGGGAATACAGCAGAAAGTGAGAGAGAGCAGAGCATGTTTCAAAGTGAAGGTATTTTGTTTTCGACACATTATTGGGTGAGGGAAGTAAGGTAATGAATGGGAGCTTCAACATCTGAAACTAACTCCATCATGAGCTGTACTTCTAATTCAGGCCTGCACAGCTATCCATTGTGAATCTGGAGTTTATTCCAGTGCCCAAAGTTCAGCATCGACTCTCTTTGGGTTACTTGAAAGAGACTCCCAACTTAGGTTACAACTCTCCAGATTCCCCATTCCCCAATTATTTCTCTAATGAGGCCAGAAAGGTCTTTTAAAAACGTAAGTGGATCACATCACTGAGTCTGTTCACAGACTGCCCACTGTCTGAAGGATACAGTTCGAGATTCTTCATCGGCCTCACAGCAGCTTCTCTGCTAACCCCTTCAGATTTCCCTACACCTCTGATCCTCTTACTCACTAACTCGAGCAGAAACAGCAGGACCAGACTTCCTTCACTTTCTTAAACGTCATTTCTCTCAACTTTACACTATATTCATGTCTCCATTCTGTAAGAATACAAGGGGGTCCGAGCGTGGTGGCGCATGCCTTTAATCCTGGCACTTGAGAGGCAGAGGCAGGCGGATCTTTGTGAGTTCAAGGCCAGCCTGGTCTACAGAGTGAGTTCCAGGACAGCTGGGGCTACAAAGAGACCCTGTCTTGAAAAGACCAAAAAAAAAGAATACAAAGGGGAATGTACATGTCTTATTCATCTCCTGTGTATCTCTTGATTCTTTTTTGATGACCGTCCTCAAATCCCACCTACTCTGGTCCTACCCCTTTTCAAATAAACTACTGTCTATGCATCAAACACAAAATGAAATGAAGGTTTCTAGTGCTTTCATGGTCTCAATGTACTTGTTTTGTGTTATGTTCAATTTGTAGCATTTTTGACCTCATCATTCATATCCAGAGGATGAAAGGTAAATGCTCTGTTTTATGCTACTCCTGGCCTTGGGTGCCAGCATCAAGACATGAAACTGATGCTGTGCATTTTTGTATTGAATGACTAATAAAGGACTAAATGAACAAATATTTTCATGAGAAAGTGAATGCATTTCTGAATCTCCACATGAGTTCCTGGTATTCTGTTTCATTCACAGATGTCATACTATTCTTTCACCCCACTCATACTGTGCCCCTTGCATACTCTAGTCTTGAGCATGTGCATGTGTTGACCTTTAGTCTAAGTCATTTATTTTTCTCCCAGCTCATTTTTTTTTACTGTTTTGTTCTTCTCCCTTTTATTACCCCTTTCATTTCAGACATGTTCATGGTCTACTGTGTACCAGGCACTACACTGGAAATTGAATAATTGTGAATATAATCTAAATTCTACTCAAAGAGAATTAAATGATTACATTTTTAACAACAGTATTGTATGACCAAAAAGTGCCTAAAAACACTATGTTAAAGATTAAATACTGGATCTGGAGAAGTGGCTCAGTAGTTAAAAGCACCTGCTGCTCTTGCAGAAAACCTGGGTTCAGTTCCCAGCACCCACATGGCAGCCAACAACAACCTGTAAGTTCAGTTGGTAGGGATCCAACACTATCATCTGACCTCAGCTACCACTGCACATGTATGGTACACTTATATACATGTAGGCAAAGCACCCACACATATAAAAAATACATAAATCAAATTTAGTAAAAGATTAGAATAGGGGAGAAATTTTATTTATAGAATGAGGGAAGACTTTTATGAACAAGGAGAGGGTATTTGAATTGTCACTGAAAGATGCAAAGTTCTGGGCATGTGACAAATGGAAGCCAGGGTAAGACAGTGGGGACAACATAGGCAAGAGCCTCCACTTAAAAAATATCATTGTCATAGAGAGAAAGTGGAGGCTGACTGGAGATAAAATTGGGCAAATTGTGGGCTGGAGAGATGGCCTGGCGGTTAAGAGCGCCGACCACTCTTACAGAGGACCCGGGTTCGATCCCCAGCACCCACATGGCGGCTGAGAACCGTCTGAAACTCCAATTCCAGGAGAACTCCAGTTCCAGGGGAAACCGAGACCCTCTTCTGACCTCCGCGGCATTGCACGACACGGGTACACAGACCTGCATGCAGACAGTATATTGATACACATACGGAAATAAATAAAATTAAAAAAAAATATGAATGTTTTAAAAAAATTGGGCAAATTGCAAGAGAACTGAAAATTGTATATTTTGCTAATATGTATTTCATTTTTATGATATAAAAGTAAAATATTTTAAACAAATCAAATTTCTTACTTATCTTTCTGTTTGCCCTTTCTCCTGATATTACAATACTGCTCACTTCAGGATTCCTTCAGCGATTTTTTTCATCTGTTCAGGGCAAACTCAAGCAACCCTAACTTGTATCATAGTAAAGAAATATTAAGTAGTCAAGAATTCAGAGAGCACAAAGCCTGACATGAGGTACCATGCCTGGCAATTTTTGTGGAATAAATACTCCCACCATAACCATTTTCAGGCAACTGACAATACATCAACTATTTAGCAAAAATTCTGAAGAAATTACCAGCATCCATAAAGTGCTACAAATGGGCTGTGGTAGACTTCTATAAACTCATTATGATAATACCGTTCCATTTCAGAAGCAATTTATACATAAATGGGCATGTGTAAAAATGGGCACGGCCTCCACAGGCTCATGTTGTGAGCCCTGGTTCCCAGCTCATACACATTTTTGGGAGGATGTGGAAATTCCAGGAGGTAGAGCCTAGCTAAAGAAAGTAGCAAGGTCACTGAGGGTGGGAGTTTGAAAATCAAAGTTCTTATCTTTTTCTGCTTCCTACATCAGCCCCTGCTACAGAATTGTGCAAGTTTACCATTCTTTCCCTGCTACAGTGGACTTACATCCACTAAAAATATGAGTCAAAAGAAACATTTCCTCTTATAAACTGTTTCTGCTTGGTATGTTGGTTACAGATGTGACTATCCGATTAATTGAGCATGTAACATCTTCAGCTAGCTGTTCATGGGATGTCAGGCATGAAGAAAGAATGAGAGAGTGCCCATTACTTTTACAAAGCAATTCATAATAAAACGGAGAAGCTCAATGAAATAGCTCTTCCTTCATGAGGAAAGCTCATGTTATTACATGGCATACTAGTTCTAACATTTTTTTCCCAACCCTACTGCTCACAAGCAGATTATATGAGGACCAAATTTAGACATGAACTTCTTTGGTGGCAGAAAACTACTCTGGAATTGACTGGGTATTGGAACACAGTCTAGAAATGTGCAGAACATATTAACTTACATAATCTTCTGATTTTCATGTAAAGAAAGAAGATATGGAAAAATGAGTGCTTTTCAAAGAATCCTATAGGTCTTTAATTCGGAGCTTATTCTAGAACACACATCTTCGATTTTATTTTTATTGCTTTTACTCTTTATTTAGTATTTATTATTACTTAGTATATCTTTATGTCCATTGTACCACATGGAAAAGCATAATGAGGCTCAGAAGTAGCAAGTGGAGAACAAGTTTGAACCAGTAATGATGATTATGATAGTTAATTTCCACTGTCAATTTGACCAGCTGTAGAATCATTTAGGAAACACACTGAATGGGGCTCTAAGGATGGTTCTATAGAAAACTAACAAGAGAAAACCTACTGCTCATATCAGCAGAACTCCCTCATGGGATGGGGTTCTGAAATGAATAAAGAAGAAAAAAAGGAGAAGGTGAGCTGACTACTAGTATTCATCTCCTTTTGCTTCCTAATTGTGGGTAATCTATAACCAGCCCCCTCATGTTCCTATGTCTTCCTTACCATGATGAACTGTAAATGTTCAAACTGTAAGCCAAAACAAACTACTCTATAGATTGCTGTTGTCAGATATGTTGACAAAACTATGAGAAAAAGAATTAATATAATGATTCTTTGGTGTTTTTACAAATGACAGCTAATACTCAAATGGAATATTAGAATGCTAGTGAATATTAATTGTCATTAATCAGGATACCTTAGGATGCTTCTTTTCATTAGACCATAAGAGGTTAAACTTTTTTTAAATTTTATTTATTTTCATATGTGTATGAATGTATTGTCGGCATGTAGGTCTGTTCACCCTTGTCGTGCAATGCCATGGAGGTCAGAAGGCATCGGATTCCCCTGGAACTGGAGTTAAAGACAGTTCTCAGCTGCCATGTGGATGCTTGGGATTGAACCCAGCTCCTCTGCAAGAGCAGTCGGTGCTCTTAACCACTAGGCCATCTCTCCAGCCCCAAGAGGTTAATCCTTTATATTCAACATTTACATATTTACTATAGGGTAATAAACATAGATGAAAATGCACATTTAAATTAGAATTCTCAACTGCCAACCAGAGCAAGAAACAGCACTTCCAGTATACCCAAACCTTCTTCCAGATCCTATCCTTTTCAACACTAAATAGGAAATATTTGCTTTACTGATCTGCAGTCCTTCAGATAAGCTTGCAAGTGTTTGATTGATTGACACATTTTATTACATAGAATGTTTCTTTTTGCATCTGGGAATCATTCAGTATAACTTTACCTTATTTTATGAATCAATGCTCTCCACATGGCTCAAAATGTGTAAAACTTCTCAAATTATCTTCACCTTTGGTGGACATTTATTTGTTTCCAGATAGTGTCTATAAATTGCATTATTGGCATGAATTTTCTTGCATACTCTGTGAGTTCAACTTTATCCCAATTTCCTTTGTATGCATTGTGTATTAGTTACTTTTCTGTTGCTGTGATAAAACCACAATGAGCAAAGGAACTTATAAAAGGAAGAGTTTATTTGAGCTTAAAATTGACGGTTCCAGGGAATTAGAGTCCATGGTGGCCAAGGCTGGAGCAGCAAGTCGAGGGTCACATCTCACAATGAGCACAGGAAGCACAGAGAGAGAGACTGGAGACTGCAAGGCTTGTTAAACTCACTAAGCCTGCCCCCAATAATGTACTTCCTCCAGCACAGCCACACCTTCTAAGACCTCCAAGAACAGTGCCACCAACTGGAGACAAAATGTCTGAATACTTAAATCCTATGGGGGAAACTCATTCAAACCACCACACATGGGAAAAGAATTGATAGATTTCATTGTTATTGCATCCTGAGCTTTAGTATATAACTACCAAATACTTTTCCAACATGGCTGTGTTTCACCTATTCATCCTCTTTCCCTCTCCTACGGCATTGCAGAAACCACTCATTATGCTAATACCTCTATGGTTTGGTCTTTTTCAGGATGTCTTACAGTTGGAACCACACAGTCTTTCCGATGGATTATTTTTCTTTGAATTATGCAATTAAAGTTCTTTCAAGTCTCTCTGCCGCTTGGTGGTACACTGCATTTTGCCGCTGAAAAATTTTGTAATATCTCATCCAAATTCCAGTGAGAGTGTTCCTACAAGTATGCAATTACACAAGTGTCTACTCTAGGTAAGCAGATTTTTACCTGTGACTCTGAATAAATTTGTCTCTGAAGATTTCGGTGTTTGAACAGTTCCTAGGCACCATGTTCCCAGGTTCAAGGAAAGCTACTGATTTTCCCTTTGTTTAGCTTTTTGTATTTCCCTGTTTAAGAGCAGGTGGGATGACTTCTAATGTCTCCGTAGTCTCCGTATGTCAGGTGGGAAACCAGAAGTTAGGCATCGTTTCTGTGTCTTTTATATGTTTTACTTCATCTTCTCTCTATTTAAAAATCTATTGTTTGGGCTAACTTCTTTTTTTTTATTATTAATTTTATTTCTTTCTGTATGTGTATGGATGTACTATCTGCATGCAAGTTTGTGCACCCATGTCGTGCAACGCCGCGGAGGTCAGAAGAGGGCCTCTGATACCCCTGGAACTGGAGTTCTCCTGGAATTGGAGTTCCAGACGGTTCTCGGCCACCATGTGGGTGCTGGGGATCAAACCCGGGTCCTCTGTAAGAGCGGTCGGCGCTCTTAACCGCTAGGCCATCTCTCCAGCCCTCAGCTAACTTCTTTATGCATCCCCCACTTTCTTTAGTTTTTAGTTGGGTTCTCTGTGGGAACATAGTTCCTCATGTCCTACATTGTTTGGCTGATCCAATATCCAAAGTTTGTCCATTTAAGTTTGCTGAAACCTCTGATCCTTAGCTTTCTCTGTGTTTGAACATCTTCCTGTTTTCATATTGTTTAATTTACCAATGTTGACATATACTTTAAGGAGAAATTTAGTTTTGAGAATATTGGTTCATGGTCTTCTGGCTACTTTGATTTTGACTATTTGTGTCTTGCTTTCTTACTTCAAAGCCTTTTATATGATACCCTTGCTATGTAAAAGTTTTCATCTGCCTTTTCTAGTTGCTCTTTGTGCATGTCCCAACACAAATTGATTACATAGAAGTAATCACTACACATAACAATTTAGTAGGAACAGCTATCACTTTCTCATTTATACTGGTGTATACACACATGAAACATTGTGAGTAACCTGGGAGAGTGAGCTGGGGTCAGGGTTGAGTCCAAAAAGAGTTTTCTGAGGTTCTTTGGTGTTCTCTACACCACTTTAGGACCTTTGAAATTCAGTTAATTTACCAGTTTGGATACATGGGAAATATACACATGATTTTGAATTACGACAGTCCTATCATGGTTTTCATAGTGAGCTTCCATTGTCAACTTGACACATCTGGAAATAAGAAATTTCAATTTCCTCCATTGGATTAGTGGATGGGCATGTCTGACGGACACTTTCTTGACTGCAAATTAAAGTAAGAGGGTCCAGCCTACTGTGGGTGGTTCCATCCACAGGCAAGTGGGCCTGGAATCTGTAAGAAAGGTAGCCATATGTGAGTATAAAAGCAAGCCAGTGAGCAGGGTTCTTCTGTGCTGCCCAGTTTAGTTCTTGCCCCTGGGTTATTAATTTGACCTGGTGGCTTGGCTTCCCTCCATGATGGACTGTAATTCATAAGCCAAATAAAATGACCCCTCCACCAAAGAAGAATAAACTATTTTCAGTGTCACCGATTGTCTATTTTAAGTTCAAATACCATCATCTTTATTTCTGCAAGACTATATTTTCTCAAATATTAACTTTTTCACCTCATATTTCATTCAATGCTGAATATATGTAATATTTGTATATAGGTATATATGTATTTGAAACATCAGAAACCATTTTTGGTTTTAATTAATATTTCAGTTCTTTCTGCCTGAAACAATGTTTTTTTTCCTTGATGTATATTTTCAATAAATTTTTGTGCATTTTAACATATCTTAATCAAATTTAGATCCCCTATGCACATCCCCATAATCCTCACCCACCAGATTTCAAGTATTATTTAATAATGCCTAGTGAGTCAAGGTTGTGTACCCAGATGTCCCTCTGTGAAAGTTTATCTCCTGGTGAGTCTAGTAAGCTTATCTAGAGTCACAGCCCCTTAAAAATATCAACTGTCTCCCTCCTAGCATTAATTACTTGCCAACAACAGTTCTTTGGTTAAGGTCTGGGCCTCCTGCCCATTTTTTCCAGTTCTGTGTTGGGTTTTTGTTGTATTCAGTTTCCATGGGTCGTGTGCATGCTGTCACAATTGCTGCAAGTTCATATGAACAGCTTCCCAGAAGCAGGGAAGACACAGTTTCCTTAGGTTCATGCACCAACCCTAGCTCTTAACATTCTTTCTGCTTCCTTTTCCACAAAGGTTCTTGAGGCCTGGGGACTGGGCGAGGTTTAGTATAGTAGTCCTTGCCAGGGACATATTTTTTTTTTTGAATTTTTTTTTTTTATTGATGCTTTCTGCATTTCATACATCATTTTCCAATTCAGTTCAGGCATATCTCCCCTTCCCTTCCCCCCACCCCCACCCCAACCGAGATCATGCATTCTGCCATGACCATCCTGCATAGTTTTTTTTCCCATTTTTTAGCTATAAGTGATAGTCCATGAGTACAAGCATCCTTCATGTAAAACCAATTTGCAGGCTGTTGTGCCCAAACACCCACAGCCCCACCTTCCAGCGGGGAGTGAGGGGTTGTATGTTCAATCAGGTTAAACAAATGAGGGTCCAGACTACATTGCTGTAGTTTCACCCTTCACCCCAATCGCAGCCCTTACATTCTACCATGCCACCTCTTCCGCAGATTATTCGCCAGGGACATACATTATGTAGTCTCTTATCCTCTACACTCTGGCCAGTTGTGGCCTTCTGTGTCCGTTTCTCACTGCTGCGTGTGGAAGTTTTGCTGGTGTGAGTTGAAGGATGCATTTATATTCTTTATACCCCCTGTTCTGCTATGTTCCATGAGCCTGAGTTTTAGAGCTTTCATTACAGTTTTGTCACGTATGGTTTGATAACTCTCAGACACTTATTCTCTGTGTGTGATAAGTTGTGGAACTCTGTAATAGTCTCCATCTTTTGCAAAAAGAAGCATCTTGAATGAGTGGTGAATGGTATATTTGTCTGTACATATAACTGTGCATATTTAGCATTCAGTTAGAAATAACATTTGTCTAGGATATGGCAGAGATAGGGCTTTTTTCTACAATCTTTAACCTTTCCATACATGTGTATTTGATTATGGTTACTGTGATGGTTAATCCTGGGTATCAACTTGACTGGACTAAGGAACAAATAAGAGAAAAGGATCTTTGGATTGGACCACCTCAATCCAGATGGCCCACCCCAAATGTGGGTGTTACCTTCTGCCGGCAGGCAGTATAAAGGGCCATGGCAGAGGGAGCTGGTCCCTTTTTTCCTGCGGCTTGCCTCTCTCTCACTGGTGAGTTTGTCTTGCTGCTGTGATCAACCCTTTGGATCCCAGTGTGTACTGAGACTAGCAGATCTGGAATCCACCAGGCCCTCAGCACCGGATTGGGACTACTGAGACAACCAGCCTTGCGGACTGAGCAGTTCCCTGGATTCTCAGCCTCTCCAGTTTGGCATGGCTACTGTTGGACTACTTGAGCTCTGTCACGTGAGCAAATCAATAAATTGTATATAGTTATATATTCGTCCTGTTGCTTCTGTTTCTTTAGAGAACCCTGACTATTACAGTTACAGTATCACACCTGAGTTTCTTCCCATTGAGAGGGCTTATCCTGAAACAAAATAGTTTCTCAAACTGCATAATCATGTTGATAAGTTGACTTAATATTTTTACTGCAATAGCACACATATCTGAGACAGCCTAAATATTATTTTATTCCTTAATAGAATATTTGTTTCTCAGGTCAGAAGTCCTGCAGCCATCTTTACTTTCTCCATCTCTGTCTCACATCATACCCAGGCTATCTTTACATCCTCTAACTTCGAATTATATATAAACCTATCTACATTCCACGTTTCTACTTCCTCCTTCAGGTCTAAATCTTGTCATCTCTGGTTTGCTGTAGTTTTCCTTCTTTTCTTTCCTCCACTTCTGTCCAGCACATTTTCTTAATGACTGTCGTTCAAAACCTAAAGTTTCACAGCACTCAACTGAGTAACATTTATGAGGACAAACAGGAAATTTCTATTATATGTTTTGATGGCCACACATGATTTGTTTCTGAATACAATTTCAGCATTCATCCCAACACTAAAGTTCAAAAAAGAAGGCACATTTTCTTCTTAGATGTCCAGAAAACAGGATCTGCAGGAATGAAGAACTGAAGTAAATTTACTTTGTATATATCTAAATCTATATCCTCTCTAAGAATGTAGCTTTCTAGAATGAAGATATTTCTTTTTCTCCCTTCATTACTAACTCATAGCTTATGACACTGAATGTCTTTGAATAATTTGAAGACCAATCTGTAACACTCAGATAATGCTTATAATTCAGTAACTCATACTTCTTATAAAATTGAAGACCATTTTGATTATATGTCCTTTCTTTAATTTTAGGCTCTCAATTCATGGTAAAATTGACTCAAACAATGGAGTTTTCTCTAGAATTATTGGTATTAGAACATAAGTCATGAAGTTATATCAATTTTAATCCTATCCTTAGTTGTATAGATTTGATTATTTTCAGATTCATCCTCTTGTCAAGAATACATTCTGGGAAACTTGTGGCATTTCCACTTGGGTTTGTCACAGTGGAATTGCTACATGGAGTTTTATCAATCAACAAACAAATTACAAAACAATCTGTAACACAAAACAGTGTCAGTGCACTGGAGGCCAGCATAGAACCACCAGAAAGACAGTATTGTGTTCTGAAGGAAAGCAGTAACAAAACAGTCAGGGACAGTCTAGAAACAGATGGCAAATCTGGATGAAGCAAAAACTAATTATAGAAATTCAATCAGCAGGTATTTATTGAACATATACTTTGCACTAAATCCTCAACTCAATTTACTGGCAACAACTTTTACAATTACATCTTATAATTCTACCTATGCCTTAGATAATGTATACTTATATTATTTTTGTAATATGAGAATACATTGGAGAAATGCCTCTTATTTGTACAAATAATTATACTTTATGGAATTACATTTACCTCTTCTCATTATTTAATCCTGAGAAAAATTATAAGAACATCAAAATAAATAATATGGCCCAGGTTAACACATGAGATGTTCAGTAGCATCGTGCCACAATATTGCAATGTGTAGCTATTAATTAAGTGTAGAAATCTGCAGTACAGCATAAAGACCTTTGATGCAGAGTATTCATTCATTTTGTAAGGTGTGCTTCATTTCTGACTCTAATTTGTGTTGCACTGGAACATGATTCTCTTGTCTTACCCTTTGCTCCAACCCTTTACTCCCCAGTTTCATAAGAACTCAACCTAGGGTTGGAGAGATGGCCTAGCGGTTAAGAGCACTGACCGCTCTTACAGAGGACCTGAGTTCAATCCCCAGCACCCACACGGCAGCTGAGAACCGTCTGTAACTCCAGTTCCAGGGGAATCTGACGCCCTCTTCTGACCTCTGCTGCATTGCACGACACGGGTGCACAAATCTGCATGCAGACAGTACATTCATACACATACAGAAATAAATTAAAAAAAAAAGAACTCAACCTAATGGAAATAAACTGACATGGGAGCTACAGAGCTTGAGTTCTGTCTCTTTACAGCTGTGCCTCCATGTAACCTCTATGAGTCTCACATGTGTCTACACCATCATTCAGTTATTCAGAGGATTCAGATGGTCTGTCTAAAGACACCTTCTAAACTTTAATGTTTCTAAAATTTGGGCATTTTATTTGTTAGCACTGTCCTTTCCCAGGGCTTCTGAGGTCTTCACAGATGAGCCATAATTCTTGCCAAAACAGCAAGGTTGTTTTTTGGGCTTTGCTGTGTTTTCATTCATTATTGTATGCCCACTACCAGCATTAGGCAGAAAGAATCAGTTCCCAGGGCCACTTCATATCAGCCATAATGTTCTCTCTTGGCAGATCATTCACAGCATGTCTGTTTTACACATTCCTGTGGTTCTCCAATACTCCAATCATGAATACACCAGATGAACTGCAAATACAGAAAAAGTAGCACGTACCTCTCTAGATTATCCTCGTCCTACACTCCACTGAACTCAATGACTAATTTATGGAAATGAGAAATGCAGGTGGTTCTTGAAAAAGCTAGTTCCTTGCATGATAACAGGAAAGTTATGTTTTCTGTTAAATTTCATTTTATTATTCACAGACAAAGCAAGAATTTTTCCACAACTACATTTTTCCCAAAGAAAATACAAGTCATTTTTATTAATAAAGTGACTTTAACAGCTATGAGACTTATGTTATAATATATAACATCTTTTTTTCTCAGGGGAGAACGCGAACGCAGTCCCCCACTACCACAAATTATGCAGTCAAGTTTCCCGCATTTGGGGAAATCGCAGGGGTCAGCATATCCCGAGTGCAATAGATGAGCCTCACCCTGGGAAAACCACCTTCTTGATCATGGTATCTCCCCTGCCAGGTAAATATATATATATAATATTATATATATATCATCTCTTTACTCATTGATATACTCAAAAACAATTTTAAACTGGGGCTGTAGGTCTGTGCTATAAATTTTGTCAGATAAATATCTTATGAATTAAGTATTTAAGTATTCTTCATTTATTATTTGAGTAGAGAGTACCTGTGTTAAAATAGATATAAATTTATGTAGGATGGGAAAGTCTTGTCTCAAAGCCCAGCAAAACACAGAAATAAATGTTCCCAGTAAACAGTTTGAAAGGCTCAGTGTCCTTTTGGATAGGAGCACAAAACTTAGTCATGGAGCTCGTTTTCTGACTGTTCTATTAACATTTTAAAGACAGTGTTATGAATAATAAGGAAATAAATAATAAGATTTTTTACCATACTTGGAAATTTGTAAACCTGTTTCAAAATAATTAAATTGGCCATGAAGGAGTACCTACTACCCAGCTTTCACTTCATTATAAATGCACACAAAATCAAAACTCGTGGTTAATATTAAACTAAATCAAATAAAAATGAGCAATTCATTTTGAATAGAAGACATCTAAATGATTAATAAACAGAGCAGTCTCAATCTTTTATTTTTCAGGTAAATGAAAGTTACTATGTAAAAATACCATCCCTAGACTGACTCATGTGATCAATTGCAAATGCTGATAGTACCAGCTAATTGATGAGAGTGTGCACTCCAACTCTCAAGCATATACAGTGGAAGTGTGACTAACTTAATCCACTTTACTAGTACCCACTGAAACTTGATCGATCTACACTTTACCACTTGTACTCTTAGTGTAAATGTCCATGAAAAATAAGCACGGGTAAGCATGCCAATAGTGGACACCTGCATATATGCAAATATATGTATAACATCTTTAACTTAATAATAAACAAAACCCATGATTAGGAGAAAGAATTAACCAACTGCAGCATATTCCAGAACAAATAATCATAGAAGCATATGAATTTTAAGATCATGATGTGGAACCAAAGAATCTCTGCATAAAATATGCACCTTATGTGTTTTACATGAAGTTGAGATTTTTACAATGGAAACTGCTTATGATTGATTGAAGTCAGAAGAGCATGGCTAGCTATAATGTTTGTCTTTTCCTGGAGAAACATGAACACATATCTATCTCCCCCAAACAGGGGAGCAATGTCTGACTGTAGAAAGGATCCCAACTAAGTCTTGCTTGGTAAAGCAATGAATTTATTAGAGATATGTACAGAATTGTGGATGAGTGATGACCTACAGGAGAATTGGAGACACAGATGTAGCTTTATCACTGGAAATCTCTCTCCATAGTATGTGATGACTCATGAATGCTGCTTCTCTACAGCTCCATGTACAACTTATATGTAGTTAAAGAATACCCCTCAGGAAATAGCCTTCGAGACTCTTACATGAGCCTCATGTGCCTTGTGCATTTCATGAGCTTCCTGAGTCCTACAAGCCTCCTTCCTTAACTTGGAGGAAAGATTCCATTAAAGAAAAAAAAATCCAAAACAAATAGGAAGTGGGGATGGAATTTGCTAAGAAAGATACAAAGGGGTTAAAAATACTGCTTGGAAAATTTCATCCTAAAATTTTATTGACTAATTTTATTACATGGGGATAAACTTTTGGAATTAAGCAAATATTTTATATGAGTATGACTTTGGCCTTGCTGCTTAGAGTCTCTTTCTCTCCCTTACCCTCTCCCTCCTTTTCTGTTCTTCTCCCTCTCCCCTCCCCCTTCTCCCTCTCCCTCTCTTGGATCAGGTTTGCTTGCCTAACTCATATTCAACCTTAAGCTCTTTGTTTAACATCCATAGTGATCCTTGCTTCATTGTTTTAAACACAACTTTCCTTTATACTGCTCAAAATTATTATATATTTTATTTTATTTGTATAAGTGCAAAGCCTGCATACATGTAAGTGCACTCAGGTTCTACTATGCCCAAAGAATACAGAATGCAACTGATCCCCTGGAACTGGAATTACAGATGATTGTTAGCCAGTGCTCTTAAGCACTGAGCTATCTCTCCAACTCTTAACTTTCCTTATTATTCTAATATCTGTTCCTAATATAACATATGTAAAGTATGTTTAGCTTTCATAGTCCCTTTTGTCTGTCTATAGAGTGGTGATTCCTGCCATGCTACCAATGTAAAATAATGTTTGATTCTAAAACTTCTTATAAATGGTATTAAATTTAGAGTATGATGTCTCATGTTACAGATCACCCCATCATTATCATTAGTATTATTCAGACTTCATTTAGTTTATACTGAGCTGTGAAATGGTATATGTGGGGCCTGTTATTCCATACTGGTTAAGCAGTAAGAGAGCAGGCTTTTGCCTCCACAACCTGAAAAGGCCCAGGATTGAGCCTGCGCCTCCTCAGAGATGGATGGTCAGACTCCTGCCACCTTTGGGAGTTTCAGAGAGGGTGTCACATTCCCGAACCTGACACTTTTTTTGTGTCTTTTTGAGACAGAGTCTCCCTTTAGACCCAGCTGTCCTGGAACTTGCTGTGTAGACCAGGCTGGCCTTGAACTCACAAAGATCCACCTGCCTCTGCCTCTTGAGTGCTGAGTGCTAGGATTAAAGGCATGCACAACCACGCCCGGCTGTGAACCTGACACTTCTAAAAAACACACCTTGATTTCAGGGAACCAAATGGCACCTCTGCAAGCTAGCATACACAAGGGAATTATAAGTGCATATTTCCCTGCACTCCCATCTGCATCCTCACCAGAAGCCCACCAAAAGCTATTATATAAGACCCTAACCTCCTGGAAATGAATGAGTTATTTGACCCCTTAAAGCTGGCTCCCAGGTCTTTCTTTGATCTGATCAGGCTCACTCCAAATTCCTCCCCTCTCCCTCCCTGCCTCCAGTTCTGGCCAAATATGTGCCAAGAAACTGGTGACCAGCCCATGTATAGATGAGTCATCTTAGAATAGGTTGTATATCAAGTAATGTTATCAACATTTCTTGTTTGATCTATGTTGAGTTTGACCTACATCATTGTATTCTCAATGGAATTGTAGTTGGTAAGGTTCAGTAAGAAACTATCTTCAATTTTAGAAGACCTTATTTGTAAATTGAGGAAGATATCAGAAAATGGACAAACCTCCCATGCTCATGGATTGGGAAAATAAATATAGTAAAAATGTCCATCCTACCCAAACTTGTGTACAGATTTAATGCAATCCCAATCAAAATCCCCAAGAGTTTCTTCACAGGCTTGGAAAAAAAATCCTCAATTTCATTTGGAAAAACAAAAGCAACCTGAGAGAAAAGAGCAATACAAGGGGGATCACTCTACCAGACATCAAACTATACTACAGGGCTAGAGTCATAAAAACAGCCTGGTACTGGCACAAAAACAGACCAGTTGACAAATGGAATAAAACTGAAGATCCAAACCTGAGCACATACAATTTCAGCCACCACATATTTGACAAGGGGGCCAAGAAGACACAATGGAGGAAAGACAGCATCTTCAGTAAGTGGTGTTGGCAAAACTGGATCACCACTTGTAGAAGAATGAAATTAAACCCCTACCTCTCGCCCTGTACAAAAGTCAATTCCAGATGGATCAAAGACCTCAACGTGAAACCCCAAACTCTGGAGGTGATAGAAGAGAAACTTGGCAGCAGACTACAAGACATAGTGGTAGGAAGAGACTTCCTAAATCAGACAGCAGCAGCACAAGAAATAAGATCGACAATTGACAAATGGGACCTCAT
This sequence comes from Rhizomys pruinosus, assembly GCA_009823505.1. Lineage (NCBI taxonomy): Eukaryota > Metazoa > Chordata > Mammalia > Rodentia > Spalacidae > Rhizomys > Rhizomys pruinosus. The sequence goes on from VZQC01007999.1 coordinate 1,064,378, forward strand.
TAAACTCAAAAGCTTCTGTACATCAAAAGAAACAATAAAGGAAGTGAAGTGTAAACCCACAGAGTGGGAGGAAACCTTCACTGCAGATACATCTGACAAAGCATTAATTTCCAGAGTATACAAGTTACTCAAAAAACAAAGAAGAAAACAAATGAATCACTCAAAAGATGGAGCAAAGAACTGAATAGAGACTTCACAGAGGAGGAATTAGAGATGGCTGAGAAACATCTTAGAAACTGTTCAACATCACTAATTATTAGGGAAATGCAAATTAAGACCACTTCAAGATATCATCTCACTTTGATAAGACTGGCCAGGATCAAGAAAACAAACTATATCAAGTGCTGGAGAGGTTGTGGGGAAAGGGGAACACTCATCCATTGCTGGTGGGAATGTAAACTTGTACAGCCACTACGGAAAGCAATGTGGAGAACCCTTGGAAGACTCAAAATGAGCTTGCCATTTGACCAAGTCATACCACTCCTGGGTATATACCCACAATACTCATCTAACTGCAGAAATACATGCACAGCCATATTTATTGCAGCTCAGTTCACAATAGCAAAAAGCTGGAACCAACCCAAATGCCCCTCAACTGACGAGTGGATAGAGAAAATGTGGTACATGTACACAATGGAGTTCTATGCAGCGGTAAAGAAAGACAGCATCATGAACTTTGCAGGTAAATGGATGGAGCTAGAAGACATTATATTAAGTGAAGTAACACAGTCTCAGAAAAACAAACAACGAATGGTATCCCTCATCTGTGGATGCTAACACCAATAACCCAGTTATAAATATTTCTTGTGGAGAGGGATGCATATTAAAAGAACAACAACAGAAAGACTGCAACAGAAAACTGACTGAAATGATAAATCGGGAGGAGTGGGAGTGGCGAGAGAGCGATTAATGTATATTTAATTGACGTGAATTCAACAAGTATCTAATTTTGCCCAGACTCTGTCTACAGGTTACATGGTGTTTTAGGACTAAATAAAAGTAAATATGTGTATATTAAACCACATTGGTTTAAAGTTCTGATAAAAATGGTAATGCACCTGAGTTAATTGGAAATATAAATTGTTGTCCACATTTGTTTTACTTAAGATCTGTATGACAATAACTTTGGGATTGGCACATACAAATGTTCTCTATAATTTTTCTATTGTACAGTATCACCTTGTAGTATTCTCTTTTACCTGTAGGATGATTTAACTTAAAAAATTACGTTTGCTTCCCAAGTTAACCACATACCATCACCCAAAACAGCATAGGTGAATTGATGAAATCTGCGCCTTGATTCCAGCCTATAGGTATGTGTAACACAACTTCCTTTTTGAGACTCATGGGTCAAAAAAACAAAAACATAAAATAAAAAAGGGGGATACAGATAGATATGAAACCTTTTTGCCAAAAACCTTGCAATTCAAATCTTAAAACTAATTACAGGAAAATATTTGCATGTTCCAACAGGTCAAAATATCACCAAATTAATGGCTGAGAAAGAAAAGATACAACTTTGCATTGTGTAGGATGTACCAGGAAGTGCCAGCAGAAAGGTTGGCCCATCTGAACATTGAAAGGAAGAAAAGCATCAGATTGCTACAGACATCAAAACCCTCTGTGGATCCTACTTGTAACAACTATTTATAATGAGTCCTAATGAAACTTACCTTCTAGATGCCGCAAGGTTTTAATATGAGAGACTTTCTTACCTCCCCCATAGAACAAGGAAAAATATGATGATGATGATGATGAGGTTGTTCTCTAACTGTAAATTGGAGCCAACTCTTATAGAGGTAATCTCTTATAAAACTGGTAAAACTGCCTTATTTAATTGATTAATAGACATAGGAACTGTGAAAATGATTATTCTTTATTTAGATCCAAATATAATACTAAAGTCTCCGTAAGCTATGTACTTAAGCAAAATATATTAATACAGGAGAGCTCTGATATCAGCAATGGATTATTCTACCAAGGAGATGTTGGCCAGGGGATCCAAGCCCCCCCCCCTAAAAAGGTAAAGACTTCTTGCCTGTAAACTGGGATACCTGCAAGAAGAGAGGCGATAAGGCCCTACTGTCGAAGACCTGATGTAAGCATGGGAAAGATGCATTGAGACCACACTTGCAAGTGTACAGTTGGTCTCTGGAATACCAGAGAGTGTTACCAAAGGCCACTAAACCAATAAAGCAACTATAGGTCTCATTGAGTCAAGCAAGACTCCTCCATCAGCATCAGCTACACCTCACCTCCTTGGAAATACTGTGCAGCAGTGGCAGCCATATGCCTGTATATCCCAAATCTAATTAATTGGCTATTAGCTCTCTCCTTGGAGGAATAACCCATGGCTGATGCCACAAGCTTACATCCTCTAGTGGTTAGGAGATGTTATAAGCCACAGTAAGACCCTGTCATATTTTACAGAAAATCCGTAATTCATGGATTAACATACCATACAAACATCTGTGTCTATACCAAAGTAACCTACCATAACAATTAGTACTGTTTAAATACATATATATCTAATTGCTTGTGCTTCATTAGTAAGATTGAAAGGTTATTCATGGACACACTGTCAGCCCATGAAAGGAAACAGCCACAATTGACCAGAGTCCAAGACAATAGCTCCAGAGAAAGTAGACTGTTTTGCTTCTCATCCACCTGTGCCCCTTTTCTAAGCCTAGGGAACAATCTGCGGAAGAGGGGGCGTGGTATAATGTAAGGGCTGCGATTGGTGTGAATGACAAAACTACAGCAATATAGACTGGACACTCATCTGATCAACTTGATTGAACATACAAGCCCCCCTCCAACTGGATAGTGGGACCCATGGGCTGTGTGGGATTGTGCACAACTGCTTACAAATTGGTTTTACATGAAGGATGCTTGTACTCATAAATGATTACCTATTTTAAAAAATGAAAAAAAAATAAAGAAGTAATAAAAAATAAATTAAAAAAGAAGACCTTATTTGTGAAAGTACAAGGGAGTAGTGAAGGTTGGGTAGCTGTTGGAGAACTCATCCATATGAGCTCTGTCTTCTTTCTGAAATTCAATGATTATTAGTTGGGGTTGATCCATATTCCCTGCATCGTTCCCTTCAATCATTATCACTGTGGATTGTGGTGAGGGTAACCCTTAGAAGTAGCCTCTGCTCATAATAATTGGGCTGTTCACCAATGAGTTGACATTTTTTAGTTTTAAATATGAAAGGAAATACTTTGTTTCTATAAACAGGAGAGTGACATATGCAGGAGAGAATGTGATATAAAGTGAGTGATCTGAAGCTATACTTATAACCATGTGAGCTTCTGAAATAAGTTTAAACTCCTTTTTAATGGAGAACTATTTTAGCATAATGGTTAGTAGAATGAGCCCTTGGGTGACTGCTTCATTCTGATGTTAGGTTTTCCCTTTTGCCAACTATATGAACATGGAAAGAATTTTAATATTCTCTAGTCTCAGTTCCTTTATCTCTAAAATAGGCTCAAAAATCCAGACAAACAAAATTAGCCTGTATCCTAAGGAAGTGTTCTGTGAGGTAGGGAATGGGAACCCTTTGATTCCAGGGAGACTTGGTTATACTAATTGTCAGGGGAGGGGAAAATAATTATTATTTTCTGATGAATGAGAATATAAGGTAAGAAGATAGAATGGGGGATGAAATCACTAAGATGAAATCCTAGAGATGAGAGCTATGGGAAGGCACAGCATGTTGGAATGGAGTTATGGGGTGGGATAGTCAGCATTTGTACTTACTGGCACAGGCAGAATAAGAAAAGGTCATTGAGAGGAGACACAGGCATTTCTCTTTCATATTTAAATTGGTTATGTCTTAAATTTGTTCTACTTTGGGAAATGAAGAACTATATTATGCTTTTTTAAATGAGTAAGAGGGAAACATTTGAGGGATGGCAGCATATCACAGTCCAAGAGAATATTTAACATCCATACCAGATGAGAAAGGTGATTCCAAGGTTAAAAACAAACAAACAAAGCAAAACAAAACAAAACAGCTGTGATCATATTTTATTGTACACATAAATTAAAATGTTTTTAAAGAACTAAATCGAGAGCCCTAGAAAGCTGGCTCAATTGGTAAACTGCTTATCACACAAGCATAAGAACCAGAGTTCGACCACCACATCCCCCCACCAAAATCACATAAAGCAAAACCAGGAGACGACCTAAATTCCATCCCTAGAACTTATGTGTAAAGAAAGTTGGGCATGAAACCTGTGCTTATCCTCCCGGCACTGTGCTGGTGCAGCAGAACCCTGGAAGTTAGAGACCTGAGGCTAGATGGCCAAGCAGCCTAGCTTAAGTGGTTAGCTCCAAGCAAATAAGAGATCCTGAATACACACACACACACACACACACACACACACACACACACACAAACAAGTTTGAACTGAGAAAATACCTTCTTGTCATTTACCACCCCTTATATTTGGTTAAAAATCTTGTGCTTTAAATCCTATTTTGTTGCTAATTATTTATGTGATTTTGGGGTTGGGGGAACAACTCAACTCTCAAAGACTCAGTTTGCAATTTTATAAACTAGGAAATTTAAATTGGATATTTTACACTCTTTGTTCTTCTAAATTTTATCTGTTACCTTATCCTAAGTTAAAAGTAGTGATTATCTAATTTAGTTCACAAATGCATTATAACTATATAGAGAATGATAGCTATATAGTAAATATTGAAATAAAGCCAAAAATCTACAAAATACATTTTGTATACTTATCAAAATACCCATTTAATAAATAGTGTAGTAACATAAAAAAAAACACCTGTTTATTACCATACATGTAGTTGTTTGACCATGATGGGACCCAATTCCCAAAACTCCAGGTTTTGTCTTATTGAAAATTATTAAGATTGATGGATTAATTACCAGCCAGACTAGTGGATATCTATTATGAGCCAGATGTTACAGGTCTGTAAGTGGGGGAGGAATTCTCAAGAAAGGTCATCTACCTTACCCAGTGCTCTGATTAACTGTGAATAAGCAAACGGTACATGGAAACAGCAGGAGATAATGGATATGTACTGCCTTCCAATTCTAACGTCCTACATAACCATCAAGTTCATACTCAATAATTAATGTTGTCACATCAGATACTTACTTGTAAAAATATTTATTTGGTCATGGCTTATTCAAAACCCTCACCTCTTGAGGATTTCTGGGAACTCTCAAATATGAAGCTCTAATAACTTGGCTTGTATATCTTGAATTGATCTCATAGAGATTATCAGAGTTTTTCTCATCTACTTCTCACCTAAAAGGAATTTGTCAATGTATAAGAACAATCAACAAGTATATTTCCTTGCAAGTGGCCATAGGAACAGAGAGCATAGCCAGAACTGAAAGTCAGAACAGTTGAGGTAATCATCTGTGCTTCTTGGCATTCAGGTTTTAAAGTAAACTGTATGTGGGAAAAAGGTGATATGATCAAGAGAATTTTTATTCTCTCTTCAGTTGCCCTCTTTTTTATGGGCAGGCAGGATATAAGACACAAGTAAGAACAAATGAAATAGATCATTTTCATCTGGCCTCATGCTGCAAGTCCATATAATAGACTTCCTGAAACCAGCATTTTGGATCATCTAAGGCAGAAACTCATTAAAGGAAACCCTGGCACATAAACAATGTTGCATAAGGGAACTTTTACCCAGGAAACAGTAGAAGTCCACAGAATATACAAGCTCTGTTCTCAGGCCTGACCGTCATCCCTCTGGCGATTACCCACATGCTTACAAGTCCAGGGATGCATGTCAGATCAAAGCTGGCAATCATAAAGAACTCTAAGAGAATTTATCTGAAGAATAGATGAGACAATGCATGCTGAGTTGTTTGGGGCTGTAAAATGAGACATAAATGCTCAGTATAATTATTGAGTTTTATGCTACAGGCTTCAGTGAAGATACTTGTACTTGTTTCCAGGTTGCTTTTCACTTTTCTACTGTCATGTATAAACATCTACTCACTCTCACAGGCTATACATACAGGACCTTTAAATAGCTTCTTGTTTCTTACTGTGATTAGCACTGAATGAACACTTTGCTAGTATTTTTCTCATCTAAACCTCATAATGCATTATAAGTAGTAGGCATTATTCTCATAATAAAGATGAGGAAATTGGGGTTCAGACAGATCAAATGACTTTTCCAAGGTGCATGGTAAATCCAGACAAGTACAGTTCTGTTTAAAGCCAAACTCTATGTAGTCGTCATCAAAATACCAGACTTATTTCCCACTCAAATGTCCTCCTTTCTTTAAGATCTGCTTGTTCTACAAATCGAAAGTAATTTTTCTTCTCTTAATCTCATGTGAAACTTGGTCTTTGTCAGTTACATGACTCACCTAATTATTTAAAGAGTTTGTGTTGATAAATCAGCTTCAGAATGCAAATAATAGAAATGTTCCCTCTTTATTTGTCATAAGAGTCTGTGTTGCACTATGGCAGCAAATTCTCCTGAAATGCTCAGTTTATCATGACAGAGAGTTCTTTAATTATTATTCTTTATCATGTTATAGACCTAAGTATGTAGCTGATAGTGGGCTTTTGGTTCCCTATAGTTTCTTAGAAAATCAAGAGGAGGACCCAAGGAATTCAAGTCTGAGACCAGGCAGACAGAGCTGCACATTAAGAATCCATTGGGGAGGGAGGGGAGGAGGAGAAGGAGGAGCAGATGGAGGAGGTGGAGGAGGAGGAGGAGGAGGAGGAGCGGCCGAGGGCAAGCAAGACGCAAATACCTGCTAATTCTTTTTTTTTTTATTTTTTTTTTTGGTCTTTTTGAGACAGGGTCTCCCTGTAGCCCCAGCTGTTCTGGAACTCACTTTGTAGACCAGGCTGGCCTTGAACTCAAAAAGATCCACCTGCCTCTGCCTCCCAAGTGCTAGGATTAAAGGTATGTGCCACCACGCCCGGCAAGACTGCTAATTCTTACACTGTGTTCCCTCATGATTTGTTGAATCAAGATAAGAGAAGGGATGTGAGGCCCTCCAGGATTTGTGCATTCTTCTGCTCCTTATTGCACACCATATCTACATGGACAGAAACTAGTTTTCTTTTAGCTCTTTATTGCTCTCTTGTAAGTTCCTAGATTTGTTTGCTATTATTAATGCAGAATGGGAAGAAGGCTGTGCCACTGTAGCCATTCTCCATTCACTCAGTCAGTTACTGCTCACTCCTGGCTGGTCTCCTATGGGACAGGCATGGTGGTAGGCTGTGAAAGTGACCCTGGAGATATAGTCTTCCCTTGCTATAAGATAAAGGAAAGCTAGCCAGGGTAACTGTATTAGGTATACAAATTTGAGGGAATATGTAGTATATAGGTAGGAAGTAAATATCAGAAGGGAATTGATGTCTCCAAGCTATTGCTGGGAGCCTGGCAAGCTTCAAAGACAACAGAAATTCAATGGTGCAGAGAAAAATATTATTATTATACCAAATTTTAGATATATTCCCTAATCATTATCCCTAAATCCTGATATGGTTTCACAAAGGAGAATTACAGGTGAATTACACTAATACAATGAATAAGTTACTGGCAACTCTATTGTTTTGCACAGCAAGAGTGGTTTTGTGGAAGACTGGGTTATTCTGAATTTTTTGTTCCTTCTCTCTAGTAATATTATACAAAACAAAGTTTTGTTACATGTAATATTTCAATTCTTTGCACTACGGTGAGTAGAAAGTTTTACTCTAGTGAAAACCTGGGACATTCAGCTTGATTTGGCCTATGGCATGTCATCAGATGATGCAGAAGAGACGTGAAGTGTGCATCTCTGGTTTGCCTTCTTCTCTTATGCTTGTGCCATCTGCCATGGGAACCCACCTTGGGCACTTGCAGGTCACAGAATGAGAAAATGTTGATCAGATGTGAATGTACATATAACTAAGAGCCAATCCTGTCCCTCAGAGGTTAGAAATAAACTTGTAAGTCATTGAAATTGGAAATTATTTATTACATATGGTTATTAATGCAAACTGCAAGGCCCTGTTTTCCTTATTTGTAACTTAATGCCTCAACAATGATGAATGCCCTTTGCATTTCCGAAATAAGTAATTGTGATAATTTCAAATTATATAGCTTAGGTGAAGCATACAGATAAAGGATGAAGAAATGACAGAAATACATTGATGTTAAACGGCCTCTAAGATAGTTGTTTCTAATTACTTGAGCTGATAAGTCCTGTGCCATCCTTTTTCATGAAGGTGTGTAATAATATAAGATGTACACTAAAAGTACCTTTATCCAGAAGATAAGCTATATGATTTTCCATTTATGAGTTTGAGTATAGTTCTATGTGTTCCCTTAGAGGTGAGGATATGACACAGGTGTAAGGAACTAAAGGGGCAAACACTATTTAAAATATGAGCTTAGGAGCTAGTCAGATAAAGGTGCTTGCTACAGACCTGATGATCTGAGGTCAGACCATGGCAGGAGAGAGAGAAAACTTCTGTGCTGGACAGCTTTAGTGTCAACTTGACACACCTGGGTTGAGGGAGCCTCGACTGGGGAATTGGCTCCATTGGAGTGGCCTGTGGTCATATCTGTGGAGTATTGTCTTGATTGTTGAGCAATGTGGGAGGGCGCAGCACACCATGGATGGTGCCACCCTGGGCAGGTTTTTGTGTATGGTATAAGAGGGCAGGCTGAGCATGGGCCAGGGGAGCAAGCCAGTGAACAGCATTCCTCCATGGCCTGTGCTTCAGCTCCTGCCTCCAGATTCCTGCCCTGAGTTCCTGCCTTGGGATCCCTGAGTGATGAACTGTGACCTAGGAGATGTAAACTGAATAAACCCTTTCCTCCCCAAGTTGGTGTCAGTCAGAGTGCTTTGTCACAGCAATGGAAGACAAACTAGAACAGAAATTGGTACCAGAAGAGTGGGGTATTGCTATGACAGACCTGACCTTGGTGTTTTGGGGAATGATTGTGGAGGCATGTGGAACTTTGGGCTGGGAAGATCATTGAATGCCTAAAGATCATTGTGTGGAGCTTGGAACAGTTTTGCTGAAGGATTTGTAGAAGATGGAGGCCTGGTTTGTGAAGTTTCTAGTTTCAAAGGGGAGCAGAGATCATCAGGACTGTGTAATCTGTGGGTTCTGGTCAGCTGGGGCTGAAGAATCACCTGTAAGTAACAAGAGACCAGAACCTGAAGGGAAATCTTTGTTTTGCTGGGACAATTGATGCTGGTTAGCTGGGGCTGAAAAATCAGCTGTAAGTAACAAGAAACCTGCATCACTGTGGTGAAATCTTCTGGGAAGAATTTCTTCAGGGTCAGCACACAGAAGCTGTGATCCAGAAGGGGCCTGAGCCTCCCTCTCAAGACAGAAGCAGGACTTAGTAGTATGTAAGAGTCTCCTATATGATTCTGGTGTTGAAATTTGAGGGTGTCACAGAGAGCAGCTGAGGCTTGGCACTGTGAGAGGTCAGGAAAGACCATTGGTGGAAGTGCACCTCGGTTGTAGCGAAGACCGCAGGATTGCGGGGGTCATGGAGAGAAGCTGAGGCTTTGCACCAGAAGAGGTCAGAAGAGACCATTGGTGAAGGTGCTGCCTCAGTTTCAGTGGAGACCCCAGCTTTTTGGAGATGCCAGGACCATGGGACAACCACCACGAGCAGCAGTAGGTGTGGAATGGAATCAGCCTGGGCCTGCGAGATGTGTGTGCCACAGATGGCAGAGTCGGAGAGGAGGAGCTGCTGAAACCCTTTGGAACCCAGAAGATTGTGAGTGAATCCCAGGTGTCCAGCCTTGAGCTACTTGCTGGACTTAGGTTTTGTTTGAGTGTGCCTGATTCTTCCCTTTGAAATAAGACAGTACTTGTTTTGGATTTTACAGCAGCCCACAGTTAAGAGACTTTTAATAGACTGTACTTTTAAGTGTTTGGACATTTTAAGGACTGTGGGGCTTTTAAGGTTGTACTGTCTTAGGTTGTGATTAATGTTAACATCATACTTTGGGGATAAGAACTGGAAAGGTGGTGGTTTAATAGTGATGTGTTTTGTGTGTCAAGTTGACAAGGGGTCAATTGTGCTGGATAGCTTTAGTGTCAACTTGACACACCTGGGTTGAGGGAGCCTCAATTGGGGAATTGGCTCCATTGGATTGGCCTGTGGCCACATCTGTGGAGTATTGTCTTGATGGTCGAGCAGTGGGGGGGGGGGGCCCGGCCCACAATGAGTGGTGCCACCCTGGGCAGGTTGTTGTGTACAGTATAAGAGGGAAGGCTGAGCATGGGCCAGGGGAGCAAGCCAGTGAACAGCATTCCTCCATGGCCTGTGCTTCAGCTACTCCCTCCAGGTTCCTGCCCTGAGTTCCTGCCTTGGGCTCCCTCAGTGATGAACTGTGACCCAGGAGATGTAAGCTGAATAAACCCTTTCCTCCCCAAGTTGGTGTCGGTCAGACTGTTTTGTCACAGCAATGGAAGACAAACTAGAACAACTTCTGTGAGGTGCTATCTGACTTCCATAGCCAAGCTATGGCATGTGGGTGCCTAGGCACACAATGCCTGCATATAGATGTCCCCTGCATATATCCCTTCACTCACAAATAAAACAAATACATGTGAAAAATCACAGCAGCTTACAGATGAAGAAACAGCCTAAGTCAGATCATTTAAAACCCTGAAACAATTTATGAAAGCCCATGTCTCTTTTCTGAGGTCACAGACACTGAGACGTAGATAAACCCCAGACTGAAAATGGCCCATTATACTAATTACAAGAAGTCTTGCTTGACAAGAAGCTACATAGAAGAAATCACACACCACACACACACACACACACACACACACACACACACACACACCCCTGAGCAAATACCTCTGAAGTTGTGTAGGCAACAGTTGAAGCTTTGGACCCAGATATTCCTGTTTGCCTTTAAGGAATAAAAGTTCTGTAAATTTACTATTTTTAGAGATTGCATTTAAGAGAACACGGAAAAATCTTGATATTATAAATTTAAACATAATATGAAATAAATCTTTAAAATTTCCTGCATTGTCTTATATATTTAATATGGCACACAGAGTGAGATGTGGGTCCCCAAGGGTGCTTCAGTTAAATTGTGAGAGAGCATGGGGCAGATGCAGTAAGGAAGGAGTCTACTTACCATCAAACTCTGGGGTATGAAAATTGTCACATTTCAATTAAAAATTCTGTTTTTAACAAAATCAAGAAAACTATGAAGGGCAAAGACATGTAATATTAAATACAATAGAAATATGGTGAGACCTGAATCTTGATTTCAAGTTAAAGAAATTGTCTTTGGAATTGATGTGGTGTTATATGTCTGGAATTCCAGTACCGTTTGCTCTAGGAGCGTCAAGGATTCAAAGCCTGGCTGGTAGACATAGGGAGACTATGCCACAAGCAAAGAAATAAAATATCTTCAGAATCACACATTTTAACTACCACTTAATATGCCTTTTGCCTCTTAAAATTCCTGGCACAAACATAGCCAGGTTAATAAAGGGGTGGATATTGTTAGAGTCTGACAAATCAAGATTCTTTTGTAATTGTTCCCATCTTTTGCTTTTCCTTTTAAAAGGCAATGAAGTAATTTGTCACAAAGTTAGTCTCTAGCACAATGTATCCTCCCCATTCCTTGAATAGAAATTCCTCACTATTCTTGACTGGAAAATTAGAAATAGAAATTGTATTTGGGTTATGGTATTTTAAACTTTTTTGTCTTTACTCTTAAATAAATTAAATATAGTTGTGTGTGTGTGTGTGTGTGTGTTTGTGTGTGAAGTTAGTGTATCATGGCAATGTATTCTCTATTTTTCTCATTTCACATATTATAGAGCAGTTTATTACACAACAGCTTGCAGCTTTAATGCTTTCCAATACAGATTTAGAACAGGCTGCTTGCACTCAATTCCTGCCTCACAGAGCCTGTTGTCCAGCATGAAATCTTTTTATCCAGTTATTAAGTGTTACCAAAAGGTAAGAGATGTAGTAGAAGAAAGCAGGGTTTGCTAATTACCAGGGAGCAAACCTGAGTGTCTAGTTAAGACTATATTATAGTTGCTCAGGAGCATGGGGAGACAGGCTTAAAATATTTCCCTGTAACAGGAGAGAATAGGAGACTTGTCTGGATAGAATAGAACCTAAGTGGTGGGAGGGAACATGATAGTTCTAAATACATTTCAATTCAAACCTCCAGGTCACAGGTCTCATAACACAGTGAGATAAGTAACAAGTGTGTTGTGTTTTAAGAACTTTGATTTAATAACCAAAATCATAACTATAAAATTGCATAGCAACAATGATTCAAATTTGTTTTTTTCCAACACTACAACACACATTTTTCTTTTTTTTATTTTAATAGATGCAATTTATTCTAATAATTTGTATTCTGTTATAAGTTTTTTATGCGTATGCATCAATTCTTTTTTTTAATTGTTATTAAACTTTTTCCATAGTCATATATCCTTTCTCAATCCAATCCAGAGTTACTTCCCCTTCCATGTCCCCAACCCCACCCAAGTCCCTGCACTCTGCCCTACATGTCCTGCATCTTATTTTGAGTCTTTCCAGAGGTGTTTTTTTTTTTCTTTCAGTACTTTTGTTGTTACAACATACATTTTTCATAGGTGACAGAAACACATCTATCAATTAGCATTACTTATGCTTTTGAGTTGATGAATTATTTGAAAATTTCTTTGCTTTATCTTAGTGAAAGCCTCTTAAATATGTATAATTAGTGTTCATGTTTTCTGTAATGTTTTTTTTTTCTTTTGATTTTCTAGATGTGTTTGAAAATAGAGTTTATATAGCCAGTGCCTTAGCTACTTTTCCAGTTGCTGTGCTAAAATATTCTGATAAATGCATATGAAAACAAGCAGGTTTATTCTGGCTCACAGTTAGAGCAGGGAACCTAAGGTAGCTGTAGTATGGAACAACTGGCCACATCCTATCCAAAGTTGGAAAATACAGACCATTAATGCTGCTGCAGCTCATCTCCCTATTTCTACTTACCCAGTTAAGGAACCTAGCCAAGGAATGGCGCCCCCATAGCAATTGGGCCTTCCTCCCTCAATTAACACTCTTGTGATAATCCCCCACAAGCATGCTCGAAGGCTGGTCTTCCAGGTAATTCTACAATCTGTCAAGTGAACACTAACCCTTGCACTCACTGTAGACATGTGATGGTGATTTTCCGGATGATGAGGAGGACCATAAAGATGATAATGATGGCAATGATACTGATTATGAGGAAACACATTTTTGCCATATGTTTAATGAATGGATAGCTGCTATGTGAAAGCTGTTATGTCTTACTGATTGGAACAGAGATGTTAACACAATAGAGAGAAATACCTTCACATGAAACTCACATTATACTGTAGAGAAATATGAAACAAATAGACAAATTAGAATAGATGTGAATTTACAAAGAAACTGTTCCTCTGATGTAGGCTCAATATTTCTTCATCAGCTTATGGGAACAGAACAAATGCAGTGTTTGAAATATTTCCCCTTGTGATTCTGGCTAATGAGTGGTTTGCTGCTGTAAGGGGTATTGATTCCAAGCTAACATATTTAAATGCCAGAGTTTGAGTCCCTAAAACTTTTGTCTCCAACTTACACAGGAACCTACAAGTGCAAAGATTTGACTACTACCTTCTCTGTCGCTGCATTTGAATGCCTAGTGTCAACTGATAGACTAGTAGAATGACATAAAAATAATTTCTTTTTCTTTAAAGCTACTAATACTTAGAAACTCCAGGGCTTTAAAAATTCCTTTCCATAAAGATAAGACATTATAGAGAGGGAACCAAGGAAAGGATTCCTGGGAGATGAGGATGAGCAATAGGAGAAGTAGATAAATAAGAACATAATATATAAGAAAATCCCATAACGAATCCAATTACTTTTTATGCTGGCTTAAAAAGCTAACCACACTGTTTCTGCCTTGAATAAAAAATGTCTTGATTAATGCACAATATATGGAACATCCTATTATACACCACTGTACAATTTAATCTAGTCAGTGATAATACAAGATGGATGTTTTTCCAAATTCTACTGAATTGAATAATATTACATAATATTCAGAGCTTTATAAAAACCCAGCACCTAGTGAATTAAACAATTGATTATGAACAGTGAAGGCTTGGTGTCATTTAGATGGTCATCAGCAAAGTGTTGGCTAAGACTGAATTTATCTGAAGATATGAAGAACATGAGCGTTTAATGTAGAGGGATGGAAATTGATGCTGATGTGGGCTGAGTGATCATTTGGGTTGTCATATGAAAATTCTGATTATGGCTTGGTCTTCTGAGCAGAGTTTCTCAAATATGACAGTTGGGTTGCTGGAGAGAGGATTTCTTAGGGCAAGGAGAGAATACTTAGATCGTATTGTGGTCTCATGTTAATGTTCCTACAGCATCTCTTCTACCGCATTCTGCTAGTTAAGAAAGTTGCTTGCTCATATTCAAGGGAAGGGCAATTAGCCATAAATCCTAATATAATGTAAAAATGGAATATTCTTTAATAGCTATAAGAAAGGAAGGGGTAGATATATGTGATTTTTAACATGCATTCTTCTTGACGAGGGTGAACTTAAAATACAAAAGAATTAAGAAAATCTCATTTACTTCATGAAAATGTTCCAAGAGTATATTGAAGTTGGGCAGGGAGGACATGATGATTGGTATCCTGTGAGCAGGTCAACACAGGCTAGATTGCATATAAATGTGAATGCCGGGGCTGGAGAGATGGCCTAGCGGTTAAGAGAGCCGACCGCTCTTACAGAGGACCCGGGTTTGATCCCCAGCACCCACATGGCAGCCGAGAACCGTCTGAAACTCCAATTCCAGGAGAACTCCAGTTCCAGGGGAATCTGAGACCCTCTTCCGACCGCCGTGGCATTGCACGACACGGGTGCACAGAACTGCATGCAGACAGTACATTCATACACATACAGAAATAAATAAAAATTAAAAAAAAATAAAAAAAAGTAAATGTGAATGGCAAGCCATAGATTCTTAATTCATGAAGCCCAATTTTAGTCATTTGGGTGTACAAAATTAACTATAAGGAGTTTGTTACAGTTCCTCAGGGATTAGGAACAAAGGAATTCCATGTCTCAAGACTGTAGAAGAGTATCAGTATTGCAAAAGAAACACAGTATGTGACCTTGATCATCCAGATTCCACCTGGGAGAGATGAGCACCACTTTGCTAACATTCTGCAGGCCAATCCAAATCATATGGCACTGAGTGACTACCACGTACACAGCAGGTGCACTGGAATGATTTAAAATAGCTCTAATATTTCTACTGTGTCACCTGAGTTCCCATATGCTGGACTAGATTGAATTCTGAGAAATGGAATTAAGCAAATACATTTAACTTTTGGGTTTCACATTTCTTTTTTTAAAAATAAGATTTTTGCCTTGAGAATTTTTCATGTATTTTGATCATATTCCGACCTCCTACCCTCATCTTCTCTCACTCTCTCCTTGCTAACTTCTCAGGTCATGTCCTCTGATTTTTAATATTTATTGAGTTTGTCATTTCATACTCTAAATTATATATAAATATATAAAATATATATAATATATACATTATTAACTTTAAAAGCATTTTCTATGACATTTCAAAAGGGCTTTAGTATTAGTCATCCTTTCTCATATACCCTCCTCTGCCCTGCCCTCCCTTTCCTTAACCCATTTAACCCTTCCCATTACCATATTCTTCTCCCATTTATAACCTTACATGGTATCTCCCCAGGAAAACCCTGCACAGCACTTAGTTTCCTGGCCTCTATGAATTTGACAATTGAAACATATGTAACTGAAGCAGCAACCACATATGAGAGAGAACATGTGAAGTGTTTCTGCATCTGTGTTACCTCACTCAGGATAAGTGGTTCTAGTGCCATCCGTTTACCTGAAATTTTCACAATTTAATTTTTTCTTAACATCTGAATAATAGCTTAGTATTTACCATATTTTCATTATCTATTGTCATTTTATGGATATCTAGATTGTTTCCATTTCCTGACTACTGTGAACTGAACAGCATAAACATAGATGAGCAGGTATCTCTGTAGTAGTAAAAAGAAACAACATTTGTGGGAGGCAGAGGCAGGCGAATCTGTTGAGTGGCAAGGCCAGCCTGGCTACAGAGTGAGTCCAGGCCAGCTGGGGCTACAGGGAGACCCTGCTCGAAGACCAAAAAAAAAAAAAAAAAAGAAACTAACATTTAAGAGCACAAAGCTTAGATTGGGGATTTCTCAGACCACCTGAGCACAGGCCATATCCTGGAGACCAGTAATAAGAAGATCAAGAGAGAGACGTGGGCTTTACTGGACCCCATTGGCGATCATGGGAAGGGAAAACCCAGTGCGGAGACACAAAGGCAGAACGATGGTTGGTTGGGTTGCCAAGGAGGAGCCTCAAACATGACATCTTTCAGCATAAGAAGAAAAAAAATCATAAGCTGAATATGCTAAAACCTATGATATGGTGACATGCAATATGCATATTTTGGAGTGATGCAAGTTGTGAAGACTAAAAACAACAACGGCAGAAGGATTGGTTCAAAGAACTGACTGAAGCGTGAACTTCTGCTCAAAACAGTAATCTTCTAAAGCAAAATTTTTAAAGGAACTGAGAAAAAGAGGAAAGACCATGTGTTGGGCAGATGCCTGACTCGGGCGGGGGTGGGGGGGCAAGGAGGGTGGCATGGGATCGTAGATTTGAGTGGAAATTTTATATGAAATGAACAAAGCATCAAAAAAAAAAAAAATTGGCTTTGAACAAAAAAGAAATTAACATTTCTCGTTAATGTATTTTTTTTTCAATGCTTCTTTTTTTAAAGTTTATTTTTTATTTTCTTAATGTGTATGAATGTACTGTATGAATACAGGTTTGTGTACCCGTTTCCTGCAATACTGCGGAAGATCGAAGAGGGTGTCGGATTCCCCTGGAACTGGAGTTCTCCTGGAACTGGAGTTACAGACGGTTCTCAGCCGCCATGTGGGTGCTGGGGATCGAACCCGGGTCCTCTGCAAGAGCAGTTGGAGCTCTTAACCACTAGGCTATCTCTCCAGCCCAAATGCTGTTACTTTTTATGAGTGTATTTAACATAATGATTATGTCCATTTTGATATCTCTACAACTTTATCATTTTTAAGCATATTCCAAGTATAACTTTAAAAGCATAAGCTACACAAGTATAACTTAGACAGATTTCTTATATCCATATTCTCTGATATTTTTCATTACAAATTATGCTTTGTTTGATTAATACAATGTGTCAGAAAATGAAATAATTGTTTCAAGGTTGTGCTTGAACCATTACTTTGATTCTCAAACCAGGCATTATTTTCTAGAGAAGAAATTTCATATTTGGGGTTCTGCCAAGAGTTCAAGGTATCAAGCGTAAACTGTGACTGTGTATCACTAGGGTGTATGCAGATGTCTGTGTTTCTCTGTGTATATATGCATGTGTATGTCTTTTTTTGTGTGTATGTGTGTTGAGGGTTGTGCTTGTTTGGTATTGGTATATGCATGTGCTGTCTTTGTGCGTGTGTGTGTGTGTGTGTGTGTGTGTGTGTGTTTGTGTGTGATACCTGTGTTTATGTATGTACTTTGTGTACACGTGGTAGGTGTCTTGGTTTTGTGTATTCTTGCATGGTTTATATTCACTAATTCTTATCACATTTTAACAGCTAACATGTAGACTTACATCTGAGATCAGATGTGACTGATTAACCTGATTCTTATTGAGTCTCTCTTTGCTTCATTAAGGTTGATGGAGAGTTCCACATAAGACAGAGTGAGGCTTTCTGAAACTACTCAGTTACAGGCATGTTACTGAGTCTCCTTGTTGAGTCACATCTTGCCTCTTGCTGCGAAATGTTGAAATTGAAACTGCCTTCACCAGAAGCAATAATCATGAAATTTCATGTTTGTAGTGCCAAGTCCATCATTTCCAGTGTGTCTCAAATCTCAGTGGGTGACAGAACTTCCCTGTGACCTGGAGAAGCTTCAACATGTATGCAAGTCTTCACACACTGATATCAGATTAATGGTGTTTATTTCTATTAAGTAATCATTTTATATTTTAAATCTTCATTTATGAGTATACTACCATTTCCACTCAATTTGCAAGTGGGTGATCTATTTCTAAAATAGTACAGCAT
Source organism: Rhizomys pruinosus (assembly GCA_009823505.1). Taxonomy (NCBI): domain Eukaryota; kingdom Metazoa; phylum Chordata; class Mammalia; order Rodentia; family Spalacidae; genus Rhizomys; species Rhizomys pruinosus. Next base: position 1,082,562 of record VZQC01007999.1, read on the forward strand.
GTGGTTCAGGTTGCTGTAATTCTTAATCATTTATTGAATGCTCACTTCATGTAACTGAACCATACAAGAAATTATATGCACAAATAATAGGCCTTGTCATTCGTGGACAGAAGAATCTGAAAATCAACATATACTATTAAATATGTTAATTATTATATTAAGTTATTAAGATAATATATTAAAATTATATTAATTAAATTATTATATTAATCAATACATAAATTAATATATTAAACATGTATTAGCAAATACAGCCCAGAAAAGCCAAGCTGGCCTAGTTTGAATCCTTTTCCTGCCATCTCTGTGGCCTACATATTTTTGAACTTTAAGCTTTAATGATGAGGATAGTAAATTCGATGGTTTTGTGAAAGTATTATAATATATTGCATACAAAATATCACTTCACATTGTGGACAACAGAGACACACACAAAGAAGTGTAGAATTTATCCAGGGGTCACACACAAAGAAGTGTAAAATTTATCCAGGGAATGGATTTTGAGTATTCTTAAACATCTATCAGGAGACTGTAAAGAAATTAAAGATGGAGTGAAACACTGTGACCTTAAAGCTCACCCTGGGACTTGATGATGAAGGCAAAGGAGAACCAAGAAGAGAAGGAGCAAAGAAGAAAGGAGCAGAATATAGTGGTTCCTTTTATTTTAAACTAATTTAAGAATTGATACATCTACTACTTTTCTGTTGCCATCAATAAACACCATGACCAAGGCAACTTACAGAAGGAAGAGATTGTTTATGCGAGTCCATAATGTCCAGGGAGGCATGGCCTCAGAAGTGACCAGAGCAGAAGGTAGGCACTCACCTCTTCAAGCAGGCAAAGAAAGCAGAGAGCAAATGGACATCTGTCAAGGCTTAAGAACTCTCAAAGGTCATCCCCAGTGACCTGCTTCCTTCTTCCAGCAAGGCTGAACCTCCTAAGACCTCTCAAAATGCCATCCTCTGAGGACAAAATGTCTAAACACTTGGAGCCTAAGGGGGACATTCTCATTCAAAACACCACAAAACACATAATGCCAAAAATACTACCATGAGCTGTAATGTCTTTCATTCACCTTCCCTGAAGAGTTATACGTTACATGACTAGTATAATATAAGAAACAGGAAACTGGCATTGGTTCAATACTATGAAAAATTCAGACTTCATTGGTTTTTGTATGTCTCTCTCCCTCCTTCCTTCCCTCCTCTGTGTGTGTGTCAATCTGTATTCCTGTATGTGTCTCTGTGTGTGTTCGTGTATCTCCTTAAAATTTTTGTGTGTATTGTTCTACTATTTTAACACTTTTTGGAAATTGTCAAGAGAATTATGATTCACAAATCTTTCATCTCTGGTCTGACCTCTTTATAACCACCATCTCCTACAACCCTAACCTCCAACAATCACTGGACTGTGATTTTGTTTTGATGAGATGTTTAACAATAGAACAGCACAATATGCAATTTTTGAAGTTAGTTTATTTTTCTTTTAACTTAACATAAAGTCCTTAAGATCCATGTAAGTTGAAGGTGTGAATAATAATGTTCCATCTTATATAGAAATATGTTCCATCTTATATAGAAATTAGTAATTATATCACTGAAAGAAATCTATTTGAGCCCAGGCCTTGTGGCTAATCAGGCCTTCAATCCTAGTACTCAGAAGGCAGAGGCAGGCAGAGCTCTATGAGTTTAAGGCCAGCCTGCTCTACATGGGGAGTTCCAGGCCAGGCCAGCTGGGGCTGCCAGGGAGACATTAGTTCAGAAAGACCAAAACCAAAACACAACCAATGAAACAAAAACACAAGCAAAGGAATACATTTGAGTTGTTTCCAGTTTTGAGTTATTGATAAATAAGCATAAGACAATTGCAGCCCTTACATTCTACCATGCCGCCTCTTCCCCAGATTTTTCCCTAGGCTTAGAAAAGGGGCACAGGTGGATGAGAAGCAAAACAGTCTACTTTCTCTGGAGCTGTTGTCTTGGATTCTGGTCAATTCTGGCTGTTTCCTTTCATGGGCTGACAGTTTGCCCAGGAATAACCTTTCAATCCTACTAATGAAGCACAAGCAATTAGATATATAGGTATTTAAACAGAACTAATAGTTATGGTAGGTTACTTTGGAATAGACACATATGTTTGGATGGTATGTTAATCCATGGATTACATTTTTTTCCTGTTAAATATGACAGGGTCTTACTGTGGCTTATAACATCTCCTAACCTGTAGAGGATGTAAGCTTGTGGTATCAGCCGTGGGTTATTCTGTGGAAGAGGGGGCGTGGCAGAATGTAAGGGCTGCGATTGGGGTGAATGGTGAAACTACAGCAATATAGTCTAGACACTCATTTGATCAACTTGACTGAACATACAACCCCCCCCCACTGGATGGTGGGGCTGAGGGGGTTTGAGCACAACAGCCTGCAAATTAGTTTTACATGAGGGATGCTTGTACACATAAATTATCACTTATTGCTAAAAAATGAAAAAAAAACAGAGAAAGATGCAGGACAGTTATTGCAGAATGCATGATCTGGGATGGGGTGGGGTGGGATGGGGGTAAGGGAAAGGGAAATATGCCTGAACTGAATTGGAAAATGATGTATGAAATACACAAAGCATAAAAAAAAAAGAAATACTAAGAAGCACCCCCATAAAATAAATACTGTGGTTAGACATAAAAAAATAAGCATAAGACAAAACCTCATTTACATATTTTATGAGAGTTTATTTTCATAAGAAAATAAGGGGACCTTTGTACAACTTTGAGGAAGTAGATACTGACCAATGAACAATGAATTCATTTGTTCAAGGATGGGCTGATTCATGGTGGCAATGTGAGAGCCTAGTAAATAAGGTTCCCAAATTGGCCTTTTGAATGAGAATCGACTGATTTACAGATCCCTTAGATGTGAGTGTTGGTATGAGTTTGGATGATGTGCTGGTTTAAAGGAGAAATGTCTCCATAGTCTCTTATGTTTGAATACCTCGTCTCCAGTTGGTGGCATTCTTTGGGGGGAAGTTAAAGAACAGAAAGTTTAGGAAGTAAAACCTTCTTCAAGGAAGCACATCTGGGGATGTTTGGGGAGCGAATAGCCTCATCCTCCTTCCTGTTTATTTTCCTGAGCTTCATCTGTGCTTTAAGATGACATCCCCCATCCTGCTCTGCCCCTCACCATTATGGTTTCTCTTTCTGGAATCATATATCAAACTCTTTTTTTCTATAAATTCCTTTTGGTCATACTATTTTATCACAACAGAAAAGCAACTGATAGAGTTAGTATGGAGAGAAAGCTCTTTCCAAGGTGTCCAGTTGCAGGCAGAATTACCCATCCCAACTTCAGCCTAAAGCCACAAGGTCAAGTTTGTATGTAGAGGGAATAATTTTAGCTCCATGAAACAGGAAGATACAGGATGCACAGATGAATTTGTAGAGTGGGCATATGGAGGTTTGAATATTACATGATAAAATTCCATATATCTGTATTTTCATTAAATTGCTGAAAGACATACTTTCTCATGGTGACATGTGTCACGAGGTGTTGTATGTATTTCTGTAGAAGCTGCTTGACTCTGTCACTGCTGTCAGCTCAGACTGGGCAGCTTTTCCCCAGATCTCCTCAACCATGCACTTCATAACCAAATAATGAAAAAAGAAGCAACATCACATTTATTTTAGTTTTAAAAGTTGTTCTAGATGGTATGTTGATTGTACAAAATAATGAATTAATGCATGTAATATACTGATGATATATATGCCTATTATACCATGTCATCTCCTTATCTCACATCCCTGATCCTTTTCCTCACTGCTAGTAAGGCTCTTCTTATTTTCATATCTTTGATTTCCTGATTTTAGGTGAGAGAAAACATGTTATCGTTGTCTGCCTCTTGCCTATTTTGAGCATGTCCAGTTCCATCCATTTCATATGGTATTATTTCTTTTTTTAAAATTTTTTAATTAATTTTATTTATTTCTGTATGTGTATGAATGTACTGTCTGCATGCAAGTTTGTGCACCCGTGTTGTGCAATGCCGCAGAGGTCAGAAGAGGGTATCGGATTCCCCTGGAACTGGAGTTCTCCTGGAATTGGAGTTTTAGACGCTCCTCGGCCACCATGTGGGTGCTGGGAATCGAGCCTGGGTCCTCTGTAAGAGCGGTCGGCGCTCTTAACCGCTAGGCCATCTCTCCAGCCCCGCAGTATAGTTTTGATTTTCATTTCTTTGATGATTATGTAGAAAGTTTTTCTTTTTAAAACTCTTTTATTGATATTTTGTGTATTTCAGACATTATTTTTTGATTCAGTTTAGGCATATTCCTTTTTCCCTTCCCCCTCCCCACCTGAGATCATGCATTCTGCTATGATCAGGCATCTTTCAGTCTTTTTTTTTTTTGCTTAAGAATTCACATTTTCCTCCAGTACTTTTATATTACTTTAAAATATGGATACATGCTCTCCACCCATATTTAGTAATTACAGAGCCTGAAAATAAGTGGTGGGTGGATTCTAGGGCCCCTTGAGAGAATTACAACAACATAGTTACTTTCAGATAAACAGAAATGTAATGATAATGTTGTTCAGCTTGCCTTTCATCTGGTGGATTTGGTGATAGCATCTACAAATGAGGGAAACAATTCACCATTCCTTTTTCTGTGTCAGTATTACTTCACTTAGCATAATGGATTTGACCTCCATTCATTTACCTGCAAAGTTTATGTCATCTTTCTTTACTGCTGGATAGTACTCCATTGCCTAGATGTACCACATTTTTGTCATACACTCATCAGGTGAGGGGCATTTGGGGTGGTTGCAGCTCTTCACTATTGTGTAGAGAGCTTCAGTGAATATGGATGTGCATGTATCCTTGCAGAAGGATAAGTCTTTTGGGTATAAACCCAGGAGTGGTATGACTGGATCAGGTGATAGGCTCATTCTGAGTCTTTTGAGGGTTCTCCACACTGCTTTCCATAGTGGTTGTAAAAGTTTACATTCCCACCAGCAGTGGATGAGTGTTCCCTTTCCCCACAACCTCTCCAGCATTTGGTGTCTTTCGTGTTCTTGATCTTAGCCAGATGTATCAGAGGAAGATGATATCTGAGAGTGGTTTTAATTTGCATTTCCTTAATTATTATTGATGTTGAATACTTTCTAAGATGTTTCTCAGCCATCTTTAATTCCTCACTGGTGAAGTCTCTGTTCATCTCTTTATTCCATCTTTTGAGTAGGTCATTTGTTTTCTTACTTGTTTTTTGAGCAGTTTATGTATTCTTGACATTAATGCTCTCTGTCAGATGTATCACTAGTGAAGATTTCCTCCCACTCTGTGGGGATTATTTCTTTCACTGGGTAGATGCTTTTATGTTTGATGAGGTCCCATTTGTTGACTGTTGACCTGCTTTCCTGTGCAGCTGCTGTATGATTTAGAAAGTCTTTTCCTACACCTACGTCTTGTAGGTTGTTGCTGACTTTTTCTTCTTTCACCTTCAGGGTTTCAGGCTTCCAATTGAGATCTTTGATCCACTTGGAGTTTATTTTCGTATAAGGTGAGTGGTAGGGGTTTAATTTTGTTCTTCTACAAATGGTGATCCAATTTTGTCAGCACCATTTGCTGAAGATGCTATCCTTCCTCCATTGATGTCTTTTTGCTCCTTTGTCAAATATGAGGTGGTTGAAATTTTATGAGCTCAAGTTTGGATCTTCAATTTTGTTCCATTGGTCAATGGTTCAGTTTTTCTGCCAGTACCAGGCTGTCTTTATGACTATGGCTTGAATTCTGGTAGGGCAATCCCCCCTGTATTGCGTTTTTCATTCAGGGTTGCTGTAGCTATTTGAGGTCTTTTGTTTTTCCATATGAATTTAAGGATTTTTCCAAGTCTGGAAAGAAGCTCATAGGTATTTAGATTGGGATTGCATTTAATCTGTATATCAATTTGGGTAAAATGGACATTTTTACTATATTAATTTTCCCAATCCATGAGCATGGGAAGTCTTTCTATCTTTTTTTATAATGCTTTTAATGATGTTTTGTGTATTTCAGACATCATTTCTCAGTTCAGTTTACACATATTTCCGTTTCCCTTCCCCCCACCCCACCCCAGATCATGCACTCTGCCATAGCTATCCTGCATCTTTCTTTCTGCCTTTTCTTATGTTTAGGAATTCACATTTTCCTCCTTTAATTTTTTATTACTCTAAAATATGCATACATACTTTCCACTCATATACAGAAACTACAGAGTCTGAAAGTAAGTGGTAGATCAATTCTAGAGCCAGTAAAGAGATTTACATTATAAAACAAAGTTGCTTTCAGATAAACAGAAATATAACAATAATGTTTTTCTGCTTGCCTTTCAGCTGGGGACTTGGTGTTAGCATCCACAAATGAGGGAAATCATTTGCTGTTTGTTTTTCTGGGACTGTGTTACTTCACTTAGAGTAATGGCTTTGAGCTCCATCCATTTACCTGCAAAGTTCATGATGTCATTTTTCTTTACCGCTTAGTGAAGTACTCTATTGTGTAGATCTAACACATTTTTGTCATCCACTCATCAGGTGAGGGGCATTTGTGTTGGTTCCAACTCCTCACTATTGTGAAGAGAGCTGCAATAAACATGGATGTGCATGTATCCTTGCGGTAGGATGAATCTTTTGGGTATGTATCCAGGAGTGGTAGGCTCATTCTGAGTCTTTAAAGGTTCTCCACACTGCTTTCCATAATGGATGTACAAGTTAACATTCCCACCAGCAGTGGATGAGTGTTCCCTTTCCCCACAACCTCTCCAGAATTTGGTGTCTTTTGTGTTCTTGATCTTAGCCAGATGTATCAGAGGGACATTATATCTGAGAGTAGTTTTAATTTGCATTTCCTTAATTATTAATGATGTTGAACACTTTTTAAGATGTTTCTCAGCCATCTTTTAATTCCTCACTGGTGAAGTCTCTGTTCAGCTCTTTACTCCATCTTTTGAGTAGGTCATTTGTTTTTTACTTCTTTGTTTTTTGAGTAGTTTATAAATTCTTGACGTTAATGCTCTGCCAGATCTATCACTGGTGAAGATTTTCTCCCAGTCTTTGAGTTTTCTCTTCACTCCTTTGATTGTTTCTTTCACTGTACAGAAGCTTTTGAGTTTGATGAGAGGTCCCATTTGTCAACTGTTGACCTTATTTCCTGTGTAGCTGCTGCTGTCTGATTTAGAAAGTCTTTTCCTACACCTATAGCTTGTAGGGTTTTGCCAATTTTTTCTTCTATCACCTTCAGGGTTTCAGGTTTTATGCTGAGATCTTTGATCCACTTGGAGTTGCTTTTTGTATAGGGTGAGAGGTAGGGGTTTACTTTTGTTCTTCTACAAATGGTGATCCAGTTTTGCCAACACCATTTGCTGAAGATGCTATCCTTCCTCCATTGAGGTTTTTTTTTT